>CM054063.1:73053107-73128668 GCA_028641055.1 Alopecurus myosuroides
AAAACTTTAGGGGTCAAGTACTCATAACAACCTTATCAAAATGCTACTGGTCCTATGAAAACAATACAAAAATATGTGGCTACACAACCACAAAAATTAATGCCAAAAATTCCACACATGAGGGAATTTTTCCAAAACATTTTCATAGTAATGATTAAACTACTCATGCTTTTCTACCAACTCCAATGCAAGCTATCAGAGGTGATAACAACACAAAATAAGTACCAAAATGGTACTGGATACAATCAAAAATCCAAGTGCTTGCACATAATTTCATCACTCAAAAATCCTATGCAAAAATTTACTAGAGAATAATCATATGTTAATAACAAAAATCCTATTTCTTCTACACTCAAGTCCACACAATCTAACATGATAAAATAACTAAGTAACACTTAGAAAACAAGTTCACACCACTTGTACATGCTAGAAAATAATATTACAACACAAAAACATAATCACACAATTTAAATACCTAAAATGCCAAAATGGCAGAAATATGCAAAACAAGGATCTGTCCACAAAATTTTCTAGGATGCTCTAAAAATTAAACCCTTCTAGGTTTGGATAGTCCTAAACATATACAAGACCATCCAATTTGGTTTGCATCAAAAATCATTTTTAATAATTTTATAAAAATCACCAAAGTGCTCTCTGGTGTTTTACCAATTTGCATGCCATTTCAAAAATACTTGGAATTTGGAAACGAGGTTAATTGCTCATGTTAGGAAATTTCAAGGGCTTTCCAATGCAATTGGCCTCACTTCATTCTGAGTTGTAAAATAAAAATGGTGCTCATTTTGGTGTTTCTGGTACCTGTCTCCAAATCATTTTTAATTTCAAAACCATTCATCCAAATGTAGATCTACAAATTGGAGATGGTTTAGATTTAGTTGCTTTACATCTGTGATTTTTGGTTTGGTCAAACTTCTCTTTTAGGTTGCCTTTTAGAGCCAAAAGCAAACATGTATCATTCTGAAAAAAAAAATGGAAAAGAAACTTGATACGGGCTGGATCTTCTATTGGGCCGGCTAGATCTGCGGTTACCGCGGCGGGAGCTAGCCATTGGTCGCTGACCAGCGGGCCAGCGGTCCACGCGGCAGCCACGCGGGCATCACGCGGCCCCACTGGCAGGTTCAATTCTCCAGCGCGCGGGTCAAGGGCTGACGCGAGCGTGACCTCGCCGTGATGTCACTCGCCGGCGGGAGGCAACTCCGGCGAACTCGATCCGGCGATTTCGGATGCCATTTCGCAAAATAAAAATACCAAAACGTTTCTCTCATCGAGGGCTACCGAACAGAGGTGGTTTCGTTTCCGGGGAGGCACCGGAGGGCGGCGGCAACGGCGGTGCGGCGGCGGCCGGACACGAGGACGGCGCAGCGAGGAATTAGGGGGAGAGGGAGAGGGGAAAAAGGGCCGGGAGGCTCGCGTGCTCACCATGAACGCGCGGAGATGCTCGTCGAGGACGGAGGAGGAGCGAATCAGCGGGAATGTCTCGCCGGAGTGCACCGGACTCGGGGAAGAAAAGAGGACGGCGCGGGCACCACGAGGCAATCCGCCTCGATTCCTTCGGCAGGGATGACCACCACGACTCGGCGGATAAGATGGAAAACACGGCGGCCGGCGGCGAGCCCACCAGCGGCCGAATCGACGGCGACCTAGTAGCTAGGGTTCGGTTTGGGTTTTCTTGAACTAGAGAGAGAGGGAGAGCTCTAGGGGAGAGAGAGGGGGGCAATGGGGAGACAGACCACATGGGGGGGCCTCTTATCCCCAAGGATTCCTTCCATTCGAAGCAAAGGGGTAGGGGTGCTGTTTCTCTACAGGGAGCTAGAGGTAGAAGATGACTCATCTTACTTTTAGGTCCCTGCAAGTTTACAAATTGGTCCCTGTCTTCTCTGTAAAAGGTTGTTTTCACTAGTCAAACAAAGTCAAAATTTAAATTCCTTTTGCCCAAAATTCTAATTAGTTAAGATACACAACATATATGAAAATTGGCTCAATTGGGGAAACTTTATAATTCAAAGTTGTTCAAATTTGAATTCTGACATAAATGGACATTGAATTTATTAGGCTACTTAGGAGCTTCCAAAAATGATAATTTTTGGCACACATTCCTTATTTGATGTGTTACTTATGTGGTATAAAATTCAAGTCATTTAGAGTTACTTCATAGAACAAACTTGTTCAAATTTCAAAAAGGTGCTGTCAAGAAAACAGGGGTTTTTGGCAACTTAAATTATTCAAAAACTTGTGCCCTTTTGGTTTTCATCCTTATTTATTATATAGAGCATGTGGTATTTATTTCATGGTATTTGGAAAAAGTTTGTAGAACAAACTTGTTCAAAATCCCAAATGTTACTGTGGAGAAAAACCATGTTTTCAGGGCTTTAATTGATTCAAAATTTTGGTCTCCTCTTGTGTGTGTTCCTTATTTGATATAAGGAAGCAATGGTATTAATTTCAAATCATTTTAAGAAAGTTTCCAATAGTAACTTGTTTGAGTTTTCTGTTTCTAGGAATATTGGAATTTCTATTTAATACGGCACTTTGCTTTTCTTTAACAATGCTTTGCCAAAATTATTTATGTGACTAGAGATAGCAAGTTAATGCTCTCCAATAATATTGTTTTTAAGCTTGCAAGGTTGGAAAAACATTTGGTAATATTTTGGTGAAGCACTTAAGAATGCCTCTTTTTCTGATAATCTTTTAGGGAAATTTTATTAAGTGTTTCCTCTTTCTTAATTTAGGTCTTGGAATAATATTCAACAAGTATTAGATTCATAAGATGTTTTTGGAAAACTCTTTGATCAATATTTACTTTAGAAAATATTGCCAAAGTCATTGGAACAATGTGTTGAATATTTTGTTTTCAATTTCTTAGCCATGTAAGTTTATATAATTAGTTTGTTTAGTTGCACTCAAACAAATACAATCAAAGTTTAATTGTCACAATCAAAGTTTAATTGTCAAGCCATTAGCAAAACAACTGTGTTAATCAGGTGTTCCAAAATTGGGATGTGACAGGTCTTCCCCCCTTAAAAAGAATCTCGTCCCCGAGATTCACAAGCGAGGACTAAGGGAGGGCCAACAAACACAATGTTAGTGTTGGAGTGCAGGTGCTTCCCCCCTTTGACTTTTCTTGGGAGGTGGGGTACATCCCTAAATTAGTGAATTCACTATTAAAAGAAGTACACCAGTACTTGTTTTAGGTCCAAAACTTTTGTTTCATAGTTTGACAAAAATTAAGGTTAGTGCAGAACTACCTGGAAATGTACCGTCAATTATTTACATGAGTTCCTAGCTATATTCCACATATTACATAACACATATGGAGTGGTCTACCACTCTCATAATAAGGTATATAAGAAGCTAAAAACATAGCTTGTGGTGCAAAGGTTAGGTTGCTAAGGTAAAACAAACAGACAGAACAATACTCATGGCAGTGGTTATTACTCACCACAAGCAACTATCACTTAAAGTGTTCATGATTTTAGTTGGATGTTTTAGATTCTTAAGATACTCTTAAGTACAAACATAACACAAGTATAAACTCATGCTAAGGTAAAACATTTAAACAAAATCCAATAAGCAAGCAAACAACACCGCAGATGAATAGACTATTTATTCACTAGGTTATTGTTTATTAGAGGTTTTGGAATCCATCAATCATGAACAATTAGCAAACAACCAGTAGCTAAAAACCAATGAATACAATCATAAAGATACTCTAAAATACCATCCTCACACCAGATGAAACTCCTGTTACACAGGCATAAAACAGGACTGCACGAATAACACACTAGTATGACAAATCTACACCAGCGTGCTATAAGAGATAATCATATCCTATAACCATAGATCATGCAACTAAATAATTCATGGCATGATAACAGAAGTAATAACTTCCTAAACATGCTATATCAACACATATACTCATAAAATAAAAATAGGGTAATACTAGAGCAAGAATCACCATTTTCTAGTGGTGAAACTAGTTTCACTCTAGAGAAGCAAACAATGCTATCATGATGTTTAAACTTAAACAAGCAAGTCATGAATATAAGTGTACCTAAATAACAGTACACAAAACTTACTCATGCTAGTAAGCACAAACATCAAAACAATCCCATGAAACAACTATTAAACATGCAGAAATTTCTGCTAGCAATTTCTGTTTCCTTTAACCAATTACAAGCAAACAAGCAAGGTATAACTCACACAACCAGTAGCTATGCAATTAATGAAAAGTTATCTAAACCTTTTCAAAATTCCATACACTCAAGTTAAAATTATTCACAAACAATCTACCAATCAAGAGGAATTTATTGTATTTGCGAACAATTTAATTTTAGCACACGATAGTGGAACATTTCTTAACATGATACCCCTAAGGAATATTATGCTAACAAAAGGATCACACCTAAACATATTAATATTTACTAATAAGAAATAAACTTCTCACTTGCATAAGTGAAAAGAAAAAATTATATTTTCCATGGTGGAAAATAGAAATCAATCACATAGTGAAACATGCTATTTTCACACCTGTGTATGGTTGGGGATTTTCATCCTCAAGCCAAAACACAATGGGACCAGTGGGCTATGGCCTACTAATACCAAGTAAAAATAGGTACTAAGCCTCTGGTTACTCATGAAAAACTTTGCATACAAGATAAAAATATAAGGCTATTTAATTTAGTGAAGCAATACTAGTGCATACTGATAGTAATGCTTACATATGCTTTACTATTAAGCGACATGCAAGCTATCATAGGTACAAGCATCAAAATAACAGTACCTAAATGGTACTGGACTCAAGGAAAACATAGCACAAAAATCTACTAAGAAAGTATACACAGATCTAGTTCTCACAATACTTCCAATAATAAACTAGAAGGTAACAAATGTTATTTCATTTTTTTTTATTCAAGTTTCCAATCATGCACACACTTTCTAGGGTAGATTTATTGTAAGAGATCAACATAATAACGAGTCCTAACAACTCCATATAAGTTAGGAAGCAAGATTGAATAATACACAAATTTATTTCAATCAAGAGCACACAAAGAAACAAACACCGGAAAACTGCTGTTTTCTAGATCTATCATATCCATTCCATCGTTCACTTAATTTCTAAATCTAGAATCTCATAGTACTTACAACGTCTACTAAGATTTGGTTTCCAAAATAGATACACCCGATATCGTATTGGCTAGTAAACGAATAGGTCATCATTTTATTTTCTCGTGACTTCTCCTTTTTACCCACTATATTAAAAGGTGTCTTAAGTCACTTAATTCCTTGGTTTAGAAAGAATTGTCAGTAGTTTGCATGCTTTGGTTAGGTGTCAACCTAAGATTAGACAAAGCATGTTAGTCTTGTTAGCTTTCTATTAAATAAGGTTTGTCCGACAAGATACGACTGGCGTCATCGTACGTCGAATATTTAATCGTGTTCTTTTGATTAGCTTTTTAGGGGGTTGCGCATCATGGCAGGTGAAGACTTCTTTTGCACCTTTCTCTAGAGGAGGGAGGTATATAACTTTTAAAAGGGGATTTCTCTTGTTTGGTCTTTTAAAAAGGGACATGAAAAGGTGCGACATTTAGCCAACAGGGTAAAAGAGTCTTTTGCAAACAGACAAAACATAGAGGTTTTGGTCAGTATTGGTTGGTTTTCTTCACGCCTTTTCTTCTTTGAGGGTTGTCGTTGTTGGAGCTTTATCCGTTGGAGTGCATCACTGGTAGCAACGCTATCAGCTCGTGTGGCTTGATGGTCCTCCATTATTAGGCACAACGGTGCTTTCATTAATTGTGGGGGAGATGGTGGTGGTTCACGACGGGTCGCATTATGAAGCGAAAACAAGTATAAGTCTAAGCAACAAATTCTTGTTTTTGAATGCTATACCAATATTTTTGCTTGCAAAAATCTAACAGGAGGCGATTCAAAAACAAGAGCGGGGCAAGCACAAATCTGCAAATTTTGAGCACCCCACAAACATATAGAAGCCTAGATGAACCAAATTCTACACCACACAATAGCACAAAGTCCTACGGACACACATAAGCAAGCCAAAACACACAAGCAAGACTCCATTGGAGCTACGTCGGGGGAGGCGACTCATGGGGTAATCGCTAAATTACTCCAAACTAGACTAATCCAAAATCCTAGAAGTGGCTGAAGAACTATATCTACTTCTGACCATCATCACTATAGAGCTAGGCAATTATTTTGGTCTTCTCGGGACATCGACAAGTATAAAAGTTTTTGGATAGAAACAATATAATAGAAGTAAAGTTTTGATAAAACTTTATGCAACAATCTGTTTTTGAAACTCCAACTATTTTCTGGACAGAAAACTTCAAAGACGAGAGATGTTTCAAAAACAGAGCGGAGCAGTTGCAAACAAGTAAGAAATAAACTCTTAACCGAGAGAGATACCAACTCTATAAGGCTCGCCCTTCGAACTACTGTTCAAGGACGCCCTTGATATGCATTTAGAATCTTTTGAAAAGATAATAAGGAGGGAAAATATACTAAAATTCCCTTAGATAAAATTAATGTAGATAGTAAATAGGTTTTTACTCAAAAATAGTTTTCTTTCCTATCTGACGTCCATGCTAACTAAGGTCTCCTAAGGTCAGGATGGCTCTGATACCAACTCTGTAAGGACCCCAGACCGGCAGTCTGAAACCCTACGTATGCATACATTCACGATCCCAGAAAGATCAGTCGTGAACAACATACAAAGTTGGCACACAGAAATACATCATCCATTACACGAATACATAGAGGTATTACATAAATGATCACATGATCAAGTTTTAAAGCAACTGCCAAAAGGGCAGGCAACATAACAAACACAGCGGAAGACAAATAAAACACAACGTAGTTGAGCCCAAGTCACGCCTTAACCTACAGGCTGCTGACCCGGAGACGATCCTAGTTCGCAAAGCCGTCAACTCCGTACTTCTCTTCATAGATCTCCTTTGGAGGCTCCTTCTCCAAATCTGATAAGTAGATACCAGGGGCGAAACCATAATGAGTACATTTGAATGTACTCAGCAAGACATCCATCATGTCACTTACCAACATGCAAGTATGCTTATATGGTGGAATAGGTAGGCTATAAATATGGTTCACTATCAATGGTGTTCATATATGATGACACCACAGTTGCAGTCAGGTTATTCTGTATCTTTGTTGAAGAAGATACTTCAGAAGAAAAATAATATATAGTTTTATTTCTCTTGTAGATCTCACATGTACAAGAGGTTTTGTAAAGTTTTGTTAAAGAATATTTTCTCTTTGCAAAACTTCTTGGAATCAGTTTCCAGAATTCTTGCTTAGAGTAGAAAAGGTTTTCTTTGCAAAACCTTTTGTTTTGTATAACATCATCTGGCTTTTCATCATCGACGATACCTCCACGGTATACATTTCCATTCCTTTCCGAACTTCACAAGTTCAACACTTCCTTTCCAAAATTCCCTTTTCAAAACTCCTTTTTGAAAACATTGACACAATGCTAGCTACATGGCCATTCAACTGTCCATATCCGAGGACGCGGCTTCTTCGAAAAAGTTGTACTCTGCAGAGGTGTACACATCCACCAGATCCAGTACACCTCCCGTGAACAATCACGGACTGTAACAACAGTATGTAAACATCAGGTATCTGATCATAACCATCCACTATGTTCAAGCTAGTATATGCCTATCTCTCGATTGAGGTTGTTCTCCCCGGCATCAAGTCCCACCCTGCCTAGCCAGGAGCCTCAATGAATGCATCCGGAGGGAAAATTAATCCCACACTTTATATGCCTCAACATTGGGAGTTTTGACGACATTCGGTTCGAGGGTACGACGCCCCTTATAGCAAGTGAGATAGCACACACTAATAAGAACAAACTTCAAGTTAAGCCCCGTGCCCATGTTAGGGTAGGGTGGCAGTACGGTAAAGGTTGTCCGGCGAAGACTAGGTTATGTGTCATTTTTGAAAACACCACCTTCTCAAAAATGACCACTTCCACATTCCTCCGGAGAACAAGGATCCGCCTTTTCTCCGGGTTTTTCCGTAAAGCCTTTGTTTCGTAGAATCACAATTTTAGGGTGTCCACTTAGGGACTAGTATATTTGATGGTATTAAATACCATATGGTGGCTTATGGGCTTGGTATTACCAAGTTTAACTACTGGCATGATAGTAACCTATAATATAGTATAGTAGTAAATTCCACATCAAAAATAGTTTTGATAACCAAGTTTTTGTAAAACTTCAGAGGTAAAACATGCATGATATATAATGGTAAGTATTGTATCAGCAAGCAATCAGGATGCTTGCCTGGTATCTCTTGTGTCCCTGGTTTTGGAGTGACTGGAACTTGAAACACAGCTTCCCGACACTTCCTTCCTCTTCGTTTTCTAACGTCGTAAAAAGAATAAAGGACACACATTCAGAACCAATCAAGGCAAGCAACCATACATAATAATACATACAGCAAGGAAATCTTAATAATAACAAATCACACAATTTATTAATGGAGGCAAACAATCAAACAAACACACTTGGCAGAAATGCCCTTTAATAAGACAGCTTAAGGTTGGAGGAACATAACTCACAACCTTAATATCATGGATTCAGTGGGTGTGCCACTCTCATACCATGATATTTGTAAACCCAAAATACACTTAGGTTCACAAGGGTGAGACTACTAAAAGTATATAAAACATGCACAAAAATAAGCATGGCAATGGGTCTATCAACCACACCACAAAAAGAATAAGGTAGCTATTCTACTGAGTCTAAATTGACATCAAGAATAAATGAGGCACATGATTTGCAAAAGTTACTTTTACAAATCAGTGAGCCTACACAAGAGTAACAAGGTAATAGACTCATCACAAACCACACAATTTCTCATAGTGAGAACAATAGAAACAATGACTAAAAAGGAGGAATCCTATAGACATGCTTCTACTAAAAGTTTGCTATGCAAACATGCATAACATGTAAAGTACTAAAAAGCAAACAAGGAACCATGTTATCATAATGGAAAATGAAAACATGTCCTCATGCAAGGATACACACATATCAACCAAACACAAGTTGGCAGGAAAAATAATTCAATACAAAAACTGCTAAGGAAACTAGTACTACTCACACATGAAGAATCAATGGATGAATTTCAATCAAGTAATTGAAATACAACCAGAGGGTCCATGTCATAAAAACAGGGGTGAAAAACACCTATACTTTCTATAACAAAAATATCCCATTTAGTAAAACAATGCATCAATTTGCAGGGCAACTCCTACATACTAGTAGTAATAAAAAGGGCATTACTAGGGGAATCAAACAACACTCCAAAGATGGATTTTGCCTAGCAAGCCACACATGATTACAACCACTTACAAACAGAAGCATACCCATTTTTGTTTAGCACAAAAATTCCCAAAGCAAAAATACTAGGCACTCATTAGTTATGAAACTACATAAGAGAAATGCATCTAGTTTGGGGAAATAATGTTTCCACCAAAAATGCAATGACACCAGTGGGTGTTCCACTAGCATAACAAAGCATTAAGAGGTCACAATGCCTCTGGTCATACTTGACAAAAATTAGCAAAAACCTAAACTAGCACCTAGTGCAATAACGATACTAGCAGAAAATAATAGGGTGCAAAAATAAGCAAGGCAATGCTACTCATGCTATTGTTTTCACACATGTGAAAACTTTAGGGGTCAAGTACTCATAACAACCTTATCAAAATGCTACTGGTCCTATGAAAACAATACAAAAATATGTGGCTACACAACCACAAAAATTAATGCCAAAAATTCCACACATGAGGGAATTTTTCCAAAACATTTTCATAGTAATGATTAAACTACTCATGCTTTTCTACCAACTCCAATGCAAGCTATCAGAGGTGATAACAACACAAAATAAGTACCAAAATGGTACTGGATACAATCAAAAATCCAAGTGCTTGCACATAATTTCATCACTCAAAAATCCTATGCAAAAATTTACTAGAGAATAATCATATGTTAATAACAAAAATCCTATTTCTTCTACACTCAAGTCCACACAATCTAACATGATAAAATAACTAAGTAACACTTAGAAAACAAGTTCACACCACTTGTACATGCTAGAAAATAATATTACAACACAAAAACATAATCACACAATTTAAATACCTAAAATGCCAAAATGGCAGAAATATGCAAAACAAGGATCTGTCCACAAAATTTTCTAGGATGCTCTAAAAATTAAACCCTTCTAGGTTTGGATAGTCCTAAACATATACAAGACCATCCAATTTGGTTTGCATCAAAAATCATTTTTAATAATTTTATAAAAATCACCAAAGTGCTCTCTGGTGTTTTACCAATTTGCATGCCATTTCAAAAATACTTGGAATTTGGAAACGAGGTTAATTGCTCATGTTAGGAAATTTCAAGGGCTTTCCAATGCAATTGGCCTCACTTCATTCTGAGTTGTAAAATAAAAATGGTGCTCATTTTGGTGTTTCTGGTACCTGTCTCCAAATCATTTTTAATTTCAAAACCATTCATCCAAATGTAGATCTACAAATTGGAGATGGTTTAGATTTAGTTGCTTTACATCTGTGATTTTTGGTTTGGTCAAACTTCTCTTTTAGGTTGCCTTTTAGAGCCAAAAGCAAACATGTATCATTCTGAAAAAAAAAATGGAAAAGAAACTTGATACGGGCTGGATCTTCTATTGGGCCGGCCAGATCTGCGGTTACCGCGGCGGGAGCTAGCCATTGGTCGCTGACCAGCGGGCCAGCGGTCCACGCGGCAGCCACGCGGGCATCACGCGGCCCCACTGGCAGGTTCAATTCTCCAGCGCGCGGGTCAAGGGCTGACGCGAGCGTGACCTCGCCGTGATGTCACTCGCCGGCGGGAGGCAACTCCGGCGAACTCGATCCGGCGATTTCGGATGCCATTTCGCAAAATAAAAATACCAAAACGTTTCTCTCATCGAGGGCTACCGAACAGAGGTGGTTTCGTTTCCGGGGAGGCACCGGAGGGCGGCGGCAACGGCGGTGCGGCGGCGGCCGGACACGAGGACGGCGCAGCGAGGAATTAGGGGGAGAGGGAGAGGGGAAAAAAGGGCCGGGAGGCTCGCGTGCTCACCATGAACGCGCGGAGATGCTCGTCGAGGACGGAGGAGGAGCGAATCAGCGGGAATGTCTCGCCGGAGTGCACCGGACTCGGGGAAGAAAAGAGGACGGCGCGGGCACCACGAGGCAATCCGCCTCGATTCCTTCGGCAGGGATGACCACCACGACTCGGCGGATAAGATGGACAACACGGCGGCCGGCGGCGAGCCCACCAGCGGCCGAATCGACGGCGACCTAGTAGCTAGGGTTCGGTTTGGGTTTTCTTGAACTAGAGAGAGAGGGAGAGCTCTAGGGGAGAGAGAGGGGGGCAATGGGGAGACAGACCACATGGGGGGGCCTCTTATCCCCAAGGATTCCTTCCATTCGAAGCAAAGGGGTAGGGGTGCTGTTTCTCTACAGGGAGCTAGAGGTAGAAGATGACTCATCTTACTTTTAGGTCCCTGCAAGTTTACAAATTGGTCCCTGTCTTCTCTGTAAAAGGTTGTTTTCACTAGTCAAACAAAGTCAAAATTTAAATTCCTTTTGCCCAAAATTCTAATTAGTTAAGATACACAACATATATGAAAATTGGCTCAATTGGGGAAACTTTATAATTCAAAGTTGTTCAAATTTGAATTCTGACATAAATGGACATTGAATTTATTAGGCTACTTAGGAGCTTCCAAAAATGATAATTTTTGGCACACATTCCTTATTTGATGTGTTACTTATGTGGTATAAAATTCAAGTCATTTAGAGTTACTTCATAGAACAAACTTGTTCAAATTTCAAAAAGGTGCTGTCAAGAAAACAGGGGTTTTTGGCAACTTAAATTATTCAAAAACTTGTGCCCTTTTGGTTTTCATCCTTATTTATTATATAGAGCATGTGGTATTTATTTCATGGTATTTGGAAAAAGTTTGTAGAACAAACTTGTTCAAAATCCCAAATGTTACTGTGGAGAAAAACCATGTTTTCAGGGCTTTAATTGATTCAAAATTTTGGTCTCCTCTTGTGTGTGTTCCTTATTGGATATAAGGAAGCAATGGTATTAATTTCAAATCATTTTAAGAAAGTTTCCAATAGTAACTTGTTTGAGTTTTCTGTTTCTAGGAATATTGGAATTTCTATTTAATACGGCACTTTGCTTTTCTTTAACAATGCTTTGCCAAAATTATTTATGTGACTAGAGATAGCAAGTTAATGCTCTCCAATAATATTGTTTTTAAGCTTGCAAGGTTGGAAAAACATTTGGTAATATTTTGGTGAAGCACTTAAGAATGCCTCTTTTTCTGATAATCTTTTAGGGAAATTTTATTAAGTGTTTCCTCTTTCTTAATTTAGGTCTTGGAATAATATTCAACAAGTATTAGATTCATAAGATGTTTTTGGAAAACTCTTTGATCAATATTTACTTTAGAAAATATTGCCAAAGTCATTGGAACAATGTGTTGAATATTTTGTTTTCAATTTCTTAGCCATGTAAGTTTATATAATTAGTTTGTTTAGTTGCACTCAAACAAATACAATCAAAGTTTAATTGTCACAATCAAAGTTTAATTGTCAAGCCATTAGCAAAACAACTGTGTTAATCAGGTGTTCCAAAATTGGGATGTGACAGCAACACTCTATTTTACAATGAATCATCATACTTTTAGTACTCATAACTCAAACTGAAATATCTTTGATGTATATAAAACTAAATGCTCCTACCAGTGTAGTAGTATGCAAAATAACAATGAAGCATGACATCAAGTAACATAATGAAGATGGATGTTGTATGGCAATATATCTCAGATGGTTACGGAAATGTCATGGTAGGTAGGTATGGTGGTTGTTTTGAGGAAGATAATTTTTTGGCTTATGCATAGAAGAACAAAGTTCTCCCACGGGGTTTGGATGCACTGGCAAAGTTTGCACCAACTCTCAATGTGAGAATGAGCAATGCACAGTACCAAAGAGGCTAGCAACTGTGGATGGTGGAAGTGCCAGAAAACCGTAACATAAAACTCAGAAGTTAAAAGATTACAACTAAAATTATGATCTTACAAGGCATAATGAAAATAACTCCAAGGGGATTCGTGGCAGTGACAAGTCACTGTTAGCTACCCCGACCGTAGCGCGTAATAAAAAGCCATTACAATTGCTATCTGCAAAGGAAGTCATATACCATTATCCTATCAACTGGTTATTTGAGTGTGGCATAGTTTCAAGATTTTAGAATAACCAGTATTTTTTTTACTCTACTAAACTAGCAAGTTTACCATTAATCATATTAATATCTCAAAACAACAGCAAATAATCAAGTGAAACAGTTTAGTGATCTACAAGAATATAAAAGTTTTTTCCGTTATACCATCTACCACATGTAGCAATTTCTATTTCCATGAAGCAGCATTCAATATATATATATTTTAACACAAACTCTCCAAATAATATAGAAATGAAAAAAGAGAGTACTAATACTACTCTACTATAACTAACAACAATGAATAAAAGATGCATGAAATCAGGAGCTAAAAGATTACAGCAGCTAGAAGAAAAACTAAGAATACGAGCATAACGAGTATTCATATGAAAAGGCGGAGCATGTCTCTATCCCACACAAAGAACGATGGGTTCCAACTATATTTATTGCAGCAAAGAAAACAAAAGAAAAAACAAACAAACGCTCCAAGTAAAATGCATATGATGTGACCGAATAAAAATATAGTTTCACTAAAAGTGACGTGATAAATTGTTGATGAAGAAGGGGATGCCTTGGGCATCCCCAAGATTAGACGCTTGAGTCTTCTTAGAATTTTCTGGGATGAACCATCAGGGTATCCCCAAGATTTGGCTTTGCACTCTTCTTGATCACATTATATCACCCTCTTCTCTTGACCCTTGAAAACTTCCTTCACGCCACACTCAATGTAATTCGCATTAGAGGGATAGTGCACAATTAAAAATTCACATATTCTGAATGGACAAAAGTGTTATTAATACTTTTAAACATTAGCTACGGTCACTGATGTTTCGTGTAGCAAGGAAATCCACTTGACATAGTAAAAGAGAGAATGCAAGTAAAAAGGCAGAATATGTCAAAACCAGAATAGTTTGCAAAGAAGATTTTTTTTCAAGGAACTTACGTTACTAAAGTCGAAAAACAAAAAGATAGAAAAAGTTTTGGAATTAGCTGAGGAATAAGCACAAAAATTTGCAGGTCATTTTGATCTTTCTATGAATTATGTGATTTTATATGGTGGACAACAAGAATCTGTTTCCTGCGCAGAAATCCAAAACTAACCGCAACTTTCACTAAAGACTTTACTTGGCACAACTAATACATGAAAATAAAGATACAAAGGAATTTCTACATGAGTATACAACACCTTGACTCAAATGAAACAAAGAAAAAATAAAACCACGAGTTATCTCCCAAGAAGTGCTTTTCTTTAACGCCTTTTAGCTAGGCATAGAAAGAGAAAATCAAGTGTTTTCAAGTGAAGCAACATCCAAATTGTAACTTGTTATAATAAAAGAATCAAAAGGAAACTTGATTCTCTTCCTAGGAAAGTGTTCCATACCTTTCTTGAGTGGGAACTGGTATTTAATATTCCCCTCTTTCATATCAATAACAGCACCAACGGTTCTAAGAAAAGGTCTTCCCAAAACAATAGGACAAGAAGCATTTAATTCAATATACATAACAAGAAAATCAACGAGGACAAGGTTATTATAACCATAATAAGAACATAATCAACTCTCCCCAAAGGTTTCTTTCTATCATTATCTGCAAGACGAATATCCAAATAACATTGTTCCAATGGTGGTAAATCGAGCATATCATAAAATTTCTCAGGCATAACAGAAATACTAGCACTAAGATCACATAGATAATTACAATAAAAATCATTCACCTTCATTTTAATGATGGGATCCCAACTATATTCTAGTTTTCTAGGAATAGAGGCTTCACATTTTAATTCTTCTTCTCTAATTTGTATGAGAGCATCTGTAATATGTTTTGTAAAATCCATATTCATAGTATTAGCATATGGACTACTAGCAAGCTTTTGTAGGAACATAATTACTTCAGAGATGTTGCAATTATCAAATTCAAGATCATTCTTATCAAAATTAATGGGACCATTGTCTCCCATACCTAGAAAAATTTCAGCACTTTTATCAGGAGCAGTTTTCTAGGCCAGCCACTTTTTCTTATATATGAGGGGGTACGCGAAAGCCGAAGGATAGGCGGTGCGTATTAAACAGAGGTATTAAAACTTTGACACTCCTCCCATCCATCTTACACAAACGATGGCTAACTGAATCCTCGGGTGCCTGCCAACAATCACATGCCATGGAGGAGTGTCTATATTTTAGGAGAGGTGTATGCTAGTATCAACAAATGGTAAACAGAAAATACAGTACGTCACAAGCCAACTAGATTTCACAAGAGCGACTCCCATATGAAGGACGCGTCTGGGTAGAAGGTCATCCCTCTTTCTCTTTTGTTTACACAATTATGCTTTGACTGATAAATCAGGGGGAAAAATAGCGAAGAGAATTTATTTGTGTTAATTTGGGGCTGGGCACCCCGTTGCCAACTCTTCTATCATTTTGATAAGCGGATGAAGCCACTAGTACAAGGTGTGAAATTCAATCAACAAGTGAGATAAAGATTCTCTATTGACGTCCTCATGAGCAAAATCAGGAACACAAGACAGGAGTAATTTTGAAAGTTTTAAAGGTAGCACATGAGCAATTTACTTTGGAGTGGCAGTTAGATACCACATGGGAGTTTATAGTGGACTCTGTGGAATAACTTGGTTTTCAGGGATTTGGAGGCACGAGTAGAGCTCATACTCAGTGCAAGTGAAGGTTAGCAATAGACTGGGAAGCGACAATCAAGAGAGCAAAACTTACCATAATCATGTTTGCGACAAAGTAAAATTAACTGAGGCATAAAATTTACACTAGAAATCTGAGGCAAAATAAATCATCGAGGCTTATTGACTTTTTGTTTTCAGTCTTAGCATGCGTGAGAATGTGCCAAGTCGATTCGAATGAAACAGTCAGAGGAGGCTACCACAATGTCATACCCTTCTACGAATAGAACAATGCGAACAAATATTTATACGACAGGTCATTTACTATTAATAAATTGGAACAAAACATGAGAGAGCACGAACTATTAAGCAGCCATTAAATCACATATATCTTATACGAACAAACTAAGCATGCTCACATGGATGGATATATGTACAAAAATGAAAGCAAATAGAATTCATACCAGCCTCTCACCACAACTTGAATTGTCATAGATCGTCATTATTGCTCTTCACTTGTGGCTCGAATAATATATAATGAAAACCAAGCTCGAATGGAGTCACGGACGACTGTTGAACTCTGCACTAAACTTGACAAAACAAAAGAAGAACAACAAATATTTTTGGGTTTTTTCAATTAAAGCACGAGAAAAAGAGAACAAGCAAACAAAGCAAAATCTTTCTGGATTTTTTTGTAATGAAACAAGAACAAAAGAAAGAAAGCAAACAAACAAAACATAATATTTTTGGGTTTTTTGAATGCTAAACTGCAACTAAAGGATAAAGCAAACCAACTAAAGAAGCAAATAGAGAGAAACAACAGAAATATTTTTGGTCTTTTGTGTTTTGGAAAGCGAAAACAAAACAATAAAAACAAAAGAAATGAAAGAAACAAAAACAAGTGAAAGAAACAAAAACAAGCAAAAGAAACGAAAAGAAGCGATAGAAATGAAAACAAGTGAAAAGAAGTGAAAGAAAAGAAAATATGGATATACAAAGAACCGATCGAACATGATATATAAATGAGTGTGATGTCGGTATACCTCCCCCCAAGCTTAGGCTTTTGGCCTAAGTGGAGATCAATCACTAAGGGGACCATGAGGTGGCGCCCCCGTAGTATGCTGAGGAGGAACCATCCTCCTGATATGTGCTCAAGGATGCGCCGGTGTACAGCGTGTTGTGGTCCTCGGGAGGCGCGTCTCGCCTCTCCCGCTGCCGGTAAAACTCCGTAGTGCTCAGATGCTCGTCTAACTCCTCCTTGGAGAGCGACCATGGTGACATGTCAATCTTAAGCAAAACAGGCTGCGACAAAACTTTTCGCTCCTCTCCATCTATATATAAAACCCTATATACTAATGGTTCGGCAGTAGAGTTAGCAGTGACAAACTGATGGGACTTCATGGCAGCAAGGTTAAGTCTATAGGGAGCAACCGATTCATCATCAGGAGCAATAAATTTTTTTAAAGCGGTTTCTATACGTGTAGCAATAATACCCCCAAAAATAGGCCCCTTAGCAGGAAGGCGGCGTGCAACAAGTGCACCAAGGTTATACTTCATGCTACGGTTCAGCGCAGCATCAATGAAAGCAAGGTGGTAACTAGAAATGTTGCTAGTGTTCTCCCTACCAAGGATACTAGTAGCAAGGTATTAAGTAAAATATCTAAGAGCGGGAAGTTGAATGCTCCTTATCTTCCCTCGCTGGGATGAGCGACCATCATCGTTGGTGATTTCTCGGTAAAGCGCCATAAGATCCGCGGGTTTCTCCTGAATCCGGCACGTTGTCCCGGTAGCGTTGATAACTACAATGGCACAAAAATCTTCCAAGGACAAAGAAAAAGATCTACTATATTGATGAGGACATCCCTAGTTCTTCACCTATTGTTACACATGAGGATGCTCCAATACAAGATAATGAAGTAGGGATTGGTCCAATGACAAGATCAAGAACCAAGCTATTACAACAACAGGTGAATTCACTCCTACTTGAGTATAATGTTTATAATTGTGAGAACTTTATACTACCTAAATCCTTGCACTTATGTATTCTCAGGTTTATTAATAACACAAGCATGAATGGAGATCATGGAGAGGAGATACACAAGGATGAAGGTGGACTAGAAGAGGAGATGGAGAACAATTATTAGCATGGTGAAAACAAGAAATAACAAGAAATAGCAATTTTTATGCATAGCAACAATTGTTATTATGATGATGACAAGGGGATGGTGCCTCCACAAGGTCAAATGCACTTAGTAGAAATCCTAACAATGTTAGGTGTGGTTTGTATACCATCTTGGCCGCACCCTATCATGTGGGGTCGGTTTGTATCTATTGTGAGTCGGTTTGGGCTGTGTTTACCCCAAACCAAGAGTCCTAGGTCGAGTAGGTTTGGTGCTTGCGCAAGGATACCCCCTTGTGGCCTCACCCCCTCTCATAAATAGATAGGCATTGCGAGTTAGAGAGATTAGACTACGTTAAAACTAAAACCCTAGACCTCTAGATTGAAACAGCTTGTAAGCCTTCATCTGGAAGTTCATCTACAAAATTTACGTGTTACCCGCTGTTCCACTGGGAATAAGAAGGTACAAGACCACTTGTAGTCGGTGGATTACTTGTGCAAGAGTGTGGAGTTGAGAATATCCTTGGGGTTGCTATCTTTTGCATTGGCATCAGGGATCAGCCGGGAGAGTTCTTAGTGGCGCACTAGTTATCATATTGAAGTTATCTGTGAGCTCACTGAGAAGATTGGGCCACCCCTTATCATCTTGGTATCAGATTTACAGGTTGCCTCAGTGAGCTATCAAATTTCCCTTTAGATTTGAGTGTTTTTATTTCCTATCCAGAAAATTGCCCCACAAAAATAGTTTAGTTCTTTCCATCACCCTAGATAATCACCTTAGTTTCATTACTATAGCTGTTTTTGTGTTTGATTTTGTGTTCCTTTTTATCTTTTTAGATTTCTTATTTTCGGCTAGGTTTAGGGTTCTTTGTTCATCTAGTCGAAATCTTATAAAAAAATAACAAAAAACAAAATCCGCTGCAGCTTGCCATATCCACCCCCAATCCGAGTCCATCAAGGAATCCTGTCGCGGCAGCGTTTTGGTTCAATTCCCTGCCGTACCGAACTCGACCACCACCTCCCACCCGAACTCGGATTTTCCCCTGTCGTTCGCTTACAAAACACCCACCCGCCCCCGCATCGCTCTTACCATCGCACACACCAGCGCGCTGCCGCGGCACAATTTCTGCGCAAATCGCTGCCGCGCTCACGTAACCATCGCACTCGTTCGTTTCCCCGCAACGCGCTTACCAAGTTGCTGTATCGCGAGCGCGCGCGCTGCCGCGACACAAGTTTGTTTGTTTTCGCTGCCGTGAGCTTCTAGCTACTACCGCGGTACAATTTTGGCTGGTTTTTGCTGCCGTACGGCACAGATTGGCCTGTTTTGCTGTCGTGTGCTATTGTTTACTGCCGTGAGCTGCTGTTTGCTGCCGTGAGCTGCTGTTTTCCTGTCGTGAGCTGCTAAAGTCCTTTTTACTTAGTTTTTCTTTGTTTTTCCTTGTTATTTCCTGTTTTTATCACTAGGACCAATACATCCAATCTTTGTGAACCATAGCCACAACCTTTCTACAGCATTACAAATAGGAACTTGCCCACAAGTATAGCTATTTTGTGCTCTGACGGGTTGCTCATTTTCATCACCACCATTGTGTTCACTTGTTTATTGGTTCATATTGCTCCTAGTTGTGTTTAAGGCCATTGAAAAAATACAAAAAATATATAGAAAAAGAGTAAAAGTATAAAAAAAAGAGAAGAGAAAAACAGAAAATTGCAAAGAGGCCATATTGATACATTGTTTCTAGTTGAGCTTGCCTTTGTGACACTTGGTTTTTCATTGAGCAATAGTGTGCCTGTCAATTAAGAGCCTAGCTAGTGACTTTCTAGTGCATTGCAAAACTCATCCATATATTTGCTTTGCCACATTTGTCTCCATTATTGTGTGAGTTTCTTGGGTATTTTTATATCTTCACAAAGACATCAAATAGGACTTGTTACTTTGGTGATTGTTAGGTATCCATACCAAGCCCCACTAAATAACCTTGTTTGCTTTTGTGAGAGTTAAAAACCTAGGTATTCTCTTCTTCACATCATAGTACATTAATTGCCTCTACTTGTGGTAAGTATTTCTATTCACTTTGGAAGGGTAAGATAACCTATTGTCTTGCTAGATTTTTGAGTGAGTTGTGAGAGAACACCACAACCTATACTTGTTTCTATTTCACTAACCTACTAATGGATCCTTCTAGTGATGATCTTGTGAAGCAAAAGAGGGACCATAAGGAGGGAGTAAATTGGAGGGAGTATGAGGCCCTAAGAGATGTTTTGACAAATCAAATGAGAGACAATCATAAAGAATTCAAGGAATATGTCAATGGTGCATGTGATCCATTATACAACACTGTCCAAGGATTGGAGACCAAGGTGGATGAGACCCATAAGTTGGCCGAAAAGAACAATGGGGAGGTGAAATCCATCAATGATGCTATTGCTCAACTAGTTACTACACTTGCTGGTCTTCAAACTATGATTCAAGCAAGGCTACCAATTGTTGATGATGATAATGTAGTGTCCATAGTGATGCTAATAATGGATTGGAAGCTAATATGGTAGTGGATCCACATCATGGCCGTGGAGCTAGAGGAGATAGAGCCCGAGGAGGATATCAAGGCCGAGCCCATAATTTTGTGGCAAGGAGAGTGCCCAATAATGTGATTCCAGAAAATCAAAGAGAGGATGGTTTGAGTAAGCCAAAATTATCTATTCCTTCTTTCAGTTTTGATACTATGGATGTGGAGGAATATTTACTATGGGAGCTAAAAATTGAGAAGCTATGGAGATTGCATGATTATAGCGAGGATAGAAAAATCAAATTGGCATCTTCTGAGTTTGATGGATACGCTCTTAGATGGTGGGATACTACTGTGAGAAAGAGGCAAGAGGATGGTGAATTACCCATTGTCACTTGGAACACCATGAAGAGAGTTATGAGGGATAGATTTGTTCCACCAAATTACATAAGGCAACAATTTGATCAATTGCAACAATTGAGGCAAGGTACTATGACTGTTGATGTTTGTTATCAAGAGATGGAATTAATCATGCAAAGGGCACGTGTGAGAGAGCAATTGGAGCAAACAATGCAAAGGTTTATTTCAGGTTTGAATTATAAAATCAAGGGCATTGTTAGGCATCACCAATATCATGATATGCATGAATTATTACATCATGCTAGGGAGCCTGAATCACACATCAATGAGTAGGCTAAAATTACAGCAAGGACAAGGAGTAGATTTCCCATGAGATCATCTACTATGCCTAGTACACCACCTCCTCCATCTCTTAGCCGTGGTGTTTCATCATCCAAGGCAGAGCCTAGCACCTCTATTGCAAAGAAATCATCACAACCAGCTGCAAGTACCACGGGTTCAAGTGCTTCTACTACAAGGAATAGAGATATTACATGTCATACATGTGGAGGAAAGGGGCACTTCAAGAGGGATTGTCCAAATACAAAGGTGATGATTATCAATGAGAACAATGATTATGAGACAGGTGATGATGTTGATCCTAATGATAATGATGATGATGGTTATTTGAGTGATACTCCATTGGATGCCTATGCTACTACTATGCCATCTATTATTTGCACACAAAAATCATTAAGTGTTATTCCTAGTCCTGAAAATCAAAGGTGCAATTTGTTTCAAACAAAGGCTGTTATTGGTCCTAATATGGCTTGCAAAGTCTTTATTGATGGAGGGAGTTGCAGGAATTTGGCTAGCAAAGATCTATGTGCAAAGCTAAATTTGAAATATCTACCACACCCTTGTCCTTATCATATCCAATGGTTGAGTAGCTCGGGATAAATGAAGGTGACTCATATGGTGTGTGTAGAATTTCAAATTGGACCTTATAAGGATACTATTGAGTTTGATGTGGTTCCCATGACAGTTTGCCACTTATTATTGGGAAGGCCTTGGCAATTTGATAGAAGTGTGAAGCATGAAGGAAGAGCAAATACTTATGAGTTGCATCATCATGGGAAGACTATTATTTTGAGGCCTATGACTCCACAACAAATTGTAAATGAGTCCCAATCCAAAATTGATATGAGAGTGGAAAAAGAGAGAGAGAGGGATGAGGGAACACAAAAATCACAAGCCTTGGGGAGTGATAGCCTAGCCAATTCGAGTGGTAAAAAGAGAGAGAACCTATTATGCATGTTAGCCACTAAAGAGGATTTGAGGTAATTTAGGGATGATCCTACCTTAGTACCTATTGTGCTTATTCACAAGGGAGAGATTTTGGTTTCTAATGACATGACCCCTATTCTTCTTGGTGTTTCTCATGTGTTGCAGGATTTTGATGATGATTTTCAAGGAGATATTCCCTCGGGACTGCCACCATTGAGAGGGATTGAGCATCAAATTGATTTAATTCCTGGAGCATCTTTACCAAACCGAGCCCCTTATAGAACCAATCCACAAGAAACAAAGGAGATACAAAGGCAAGTACAAGAACTACTAGATAAAGGTTATATTTGAGTTAGTCTTTCTCCTTGTGATGTCCCCGTTATTTTGGTTCCTAAGAAAGATGGTACTTGGCGCATGTGTGTAGATTGTAGAGCAATTAATAACATCACTATTCGTTATCGTCATCCTATACCACGTTTAGATGAATTAAGTGGTGCTACTCTTTTCTCTAAAATTGATTTGCGTAGTGGATACCATCAAATAAGAATGAAAGAGGGATATGAATGGAAAACTGCATTTAAAACAAAATTTGGTTTATATGAATGGTTAGTGATGCCTTTTGGTTTAACTAATGCACCTAGTACTTTTATGAGACTAATGAACCATATTTTGAGAGATTTTATTGGTAGATTTGTGGTAGTTTATTTTGATGATATTCTCATATATAGCCACAATGAACATGATCATATTAATCATATTAGACAAGTTTTGCAAGTGCTAAGAGAAAATAAATTGTATGGTAATCTTGAGAAGTGCACTTTTTGCAAACATAAGGTCATCTTTTTGGGATATGTAGTTTTTAAACATGGGATTGAAGTTGATACATCAAAAATTGAAGCTATTCGAAATTGGCCAATTCCAACTAATGTGAGTCAAGTTAGAAGTTTTAATGGGCTTGCTAGTTTCTATAGAAGATTTGTGCCTAATTTTAGTACTATTGCTGCCCCTTTAAATTATCTAACTAAAAAGGGTGTTGATTTCGAGTGGGGTGTTGCTCAAGATGTTGCTTTTGATTCTTTGAAAGAAAAGTTGATTTCGGCCCCACTTCTAATGCTACCAAATTTTGATAAACAATTTGAGATTGAATGTGATGCTAGTGGCATAGGTATTGGAGGTGTGTTAATGCAAGAAAAGAAACCTATTGCCTATTTTTCTGAAAAATTAAATGGTGCACAATTGAATTACTCTATTTATGATAAAGAATTATATGCACTTGTGAGAGTTTTAGAGGTGTGGAAACATTATTTGTGCCCTAAGGAATTTATTATTCATAGTGATCATGAGGCATTAAAATTCTTAAAGTGTCAAACAAATTTGAATAAAAGACATGCCAAAAGGGTTGAGTTTATTGAATCTTTTCCATATATAATTAAACATAAAAAGGGATTGGAAAATGTAGTTGTTGATGCTTTGTCAAGAAAGAATATGTTACTCTCAAATTTGGAGATTAAGGTTTCGGGTTTGGAGGGTATTAGAGATTTATATGATGAAGATAATGAATTTTCTATGCCATTTAATAAGTGTACTATTGTTAAGGCATGGGATAAATTCCATATACATGATGGATACTTGTTTAGAGCTAACAAATTATGTATTCCCGAGTGTTCTTTGTGTTTGTTCTTAATACATGAATCTCATAGTGGAGGTTTGATGGGACACTTTGGAAGAAAGAAGACATTGCTTATGTTGGCTGAAAATTTCTATTGGGCACATACGAGAAGAGATGTGTATAGATTGGTGCAAAGATGCATTACTTGCAACAAGTCCAAGTCTAAGCTAAAACCCCACGGGTTTTACACCCCATTGCCATCACCTAGTACACCGTGGGAGGATATAAGTATGGATTTTGTTTTGGGCTTGCCAAGGACAAAAAGAGGACATGACTCTATCTTTGTGGTTGTGGACAGATTTTCAAAGATGGCTCACTTCATTGCTTTCCACAAGAGTGATGATGCTTCTCACATTGCAAATTTATTCTTTAGAGAAATTGTGAGATTACATGGAGTGCCAAGAACTATTGTTTCGGATAGAGATGTCAAGTTCATGAGTTATTTTTGGAAGACACTTTGGGGTAAGCTTGGCACTAAGCTATCATTTTCTACTACTTGCCACCCCCAAACTGATGGCCAAACCGAGGTGGTTAATAGAACATTGTCCACATTATTGAGAAGCATGATCAAGAAAAATTTGAAGGAGTGGGAGGAGTGTTTGACCCATGTGGAATTTGCATATAATAGAGCTGTGCATTCAACTACTCAATTATGTCCTTTTGAGGTGGTTTATGGTTTCAAGCCTATTACTCCTCTTGATTTATTACCACTTCCTACACAAGATAGAATTAATATGGAGGCATCAAAGAGGGCTGATTTTGTTAAGAGGATTCATGAGAAAACAAAAGAGGCAATTGAGAAGAAAGGAAGACATGTGGTTGAAAGAGTAAACAAGAAGAGGAAAGAAGTCATATTTCGGCCAGGAGACATGGTGTGGGTGCACTTTAGAAAGGATAGATTCCCCACATTGAGAAAATCAAAATTGATGCCTAGAGGTGCCGGTCCTTATAGAGTTATTTCAAGGATCAATGATAATGCATACAAGATTGACCTCCCAATTGATGAGTTTGGTGTTAGCATTTCTTTTAATGTGGCTGATTTGACACCTTACCATGGAGATGATTTAGCATCGAGGTCGATGCCTTTTCAAGAGGGGGAGGATGATGAGGACATCCCTAGTTCTTCACCTATTGTTACACATGAGGATGCTTCAATACAAGCTAATGAAGTAAGGATTGGTCCAATGACAAGATCAAGAACCAAGCTATTACAACAACAGGTGAATTCACTCCTACTTGAGTATAATGTTTATAATTGTGACAACTTTATACTACCTAAATCCTTGCACTTATGTATTCTCAGGTTTATTAATAACACAAGCATGAATGGAGATCATGGAGAGGAGATACACAAGGATGAAGGTGGAATAGAAGAGGAGATGGAGAACAATTATTAGCATGGTGAAAACAAGAAATAACAAGAAATAGCAATTGTTATGCATAGCAACAATTGTTATTATGATGATGACAAGGGGATGGTGCCTCCACAAGGTCAAATGCACTTAGTAGAAATCCTAACAATGTTAGGTATGGTTTGTATACCATCTTGGCCACACCCTATCATGTGGGGTCGGTTTGTATCTATTGTGAGTCGGTTTGGGTTGTGTTTCCCCCAAACCAAGAGTCCTAGGTCGAGTAGGTTTGGTGCTTGCGCAAGGATACCCCCTTGTGGCCGCACCCCCTCTCATAAATAGATAGGCATTGCGAGTTAGAGAGATTAGACTACGTTAAAACTAAAACCCTAGACCTCTGGATTGAAACAGCTTGTAAGCCTTCATCTGGAAGTTCATATGCAAACTTTACGTGTTACCTGCTGTTCCACTGGGAATAAGAAGGTACAAGACCACTTGTAGTCGGTGGATTACTTGTGCAAGAGTGTGGAGTTGAGAATATACTTGGGGTTGCTATCTTTTGCATTGGCATCAGGGATCAGCCGGGAGAGTTCTTAGTGGCGCACTAGTTATCATATTGAAGTTATCTGTGAGTTCACTGAGAAGATTGGGCCACCCCTTATCATATATAATTTGAAGCCAACAGTGGGACCAAAATGTGTGTTTTGAAATTGAAAACTCTCAACAAAAGATTTTGTGAGAGCTGCATATTGAGGCCCTTCATCCTCCATATAGTTGGTTAGACCAACTCTTTCAATAAGCATATGAAAGTCATCTAATAAATCTGCACTTCTTCGAAATGTAATGCAAGGGAAGCTAGATGGGTTAGCGATACCATCTCCTTCCGCATCGTCAATAGTCGGTGCAATAACGTCTTCATTGTACGATGGATGATACGTCATAAACGTATCCCTAATTTTTGATGTTCCATGTTGTTTTCTTATTGTTTCCCGCATGTTTTCTATACACTTTATGTCATTTAACATGTTTTCTGGGACTAACCTATTAACAAGATGCCACAGAGCCAGTTTCCTGTTTTCTGCTGTTTTTAGTTTCAGAAAAGTTGTTCTAGAAATATTCTCGGAATTGGAAAATTTGAAAGCCAGAAGTCCTAAAAGTCCCGGAAGCTTCCAGAAGTCCCGAAGAGCCCCGGAGGGGGGCCACAGGGTGGCCACACCATGGGGTGGTGCGGGTCCCCCTGCCCGCGCCACCTAGGGGTGTGGTCCCCTGGCCACCTCCCGGCATCGCCCTTTCTCCCATATATACTCCCCGATGCATAAACCCTAGAGAAATCAACCTTTTCCACAAAATAAATCCGTAGCTCCGCCGCCGCCGCCGACAAGTTTCGGGGGACGGATCTCTGTTCTGACACCCTGTCGGGACAGTGAAGTGCCCCCGGAACCATCTCCATCGACTCCACCGCCATCTCCATTGCCGTTGCTGTCTCCTATGATGAGGAGGGAGTAGTTCTCCCTCGAGGCTGAGGGCTCTACCGGTAGCTATGTGGTTCATCTCTCTCCAATGGTGTGATCTTTATGTGATCATGAGCTCTGTAATCTAGTTGAATATGTAGATTGACCTTCATCTGTTATGCTACTCAAGTGGTTTTGTTATCTCCGTAAACACTTTGATCACGGGGTAAAGGTGACAGTGTGTGCTCTGTGTGGTTTAGCATGATATTTATATCTTGTGTTGGAAGGTGAACCTATGAAATTGTGGCGTTTGTTTAGTACTAATTTATGGC
This sequence comes from Alopecurus myosuroides, assembly GCA_028641055.1. Taxonomy (NCBI): domain Eukaryota; kingdom Viridiplantae; phylum Streptophyta; class Magnoliopsida; order Poales; family Poaceae; genus Alopecurus; species Alopecurus myosuroides. The sequence goes on from CM054063.1 coordinate 73,080,106, forward strand.
GCTCGTAGTGACATTGGGGTGCCCTAGAGAGGGAATATAGACTTGAGGAGTGATGTTAAAGCCCTACGCAATGATTAGTGTTCGTTATTCGATCGGAGAGTGGTTCGGAGTAGCATAGTGAAGAAATGATATTTATGCATTCAATTATGTGATCATTGTTGAGAGTGTCCACTAGTGAAAGTAGGAGCCCTAGGGCTTATTTCCAAGCATTGAAACATTGTTTTCCGCCTGTTCTGCTACATGTTTGCTTGCTGCCATTTTTATTTCAGATTGTTATTATCACTTATAATCATCCATACTACTTGTATTTTACTCTCTCTCTTCGCCGAACTAGTGCACCTATATACCTGACAAGTATATTGGATGTGTTGGGGACACAAGAGACTTCTTGTATTTTGATTGCAAGGTTGCTTGAGAGGGATATCTTTGACCTCTACCTCCCTGAGTTCGATAAACCTTGGGTGATCCACTTAAGGGAAACTTGATGTTGTTCTACAAACCTCTGCACTTGGAGGCCCAACACTGTCTACCAGAATAGAAGCGTGCGTAGACATCGAGCTCTTTTCTGGCGCCGTTTCCGAGGAGGTAAGGTAAAAGGTACTCACATCCTCGGGTGTGAGTGCTCGAAGTTATTTGCTTTAGACTCTGCAATTATATCTTTCTGTTTCTTGTTTTCACTAGTCTGTCTTATTTTTACTTGTTACTTGTTTTTATATTTATGCTTAAATGAAAAACAACAAAAATATGAGAGAGCATTATAATCTTTATCTTGAGTTAGGACATGAAGTGTTTGAAGAGAAAATTAAAAAACCTATGGAACTTTATTTGCATGCTAGTGGCAATGTTATTAGTATGAACTCTTTAAACACCATTATTGCTAATGCTATGGAAGAATCTAAGCTTAGGGAAGCTAGTTTTGATGAATATGATATTTTTAGTCCCCCAAGTTTTGAGGAGAAAATTTTCTTTGATGATACTTTGACTCCTATATATGATGATTATAATGATTGTGGTATTCTAGTTCCACCTCTTTACAATGATAAATAAGATATTTTAATTCCACCTATGTCGCACCCGGACTTCTAAAGGATACTCGCAGTTCCGTTGAACAGTAGTTGATTGGATTACGGGGCTTACCGGCACCCGCATCTCTTACGAGTAGGCCAACACACGTATGTGTGACAACCAACCCCTACTGTTCATCGTCTACGTAAACCATCCCATAGAAATCAGGATACTACCATTGACGTACTTCATACCATACACACATGGTACGTCAACGGCGTTTAACAGAATGATAGCGCAACATATCTCAAAGACACAAAAGATGGAAATAAGTTGCAAATAGCTCTCACTAGAGCAGAGATAGCAAATACAATCATCCAGAGTACACATGTCCCAACATAACATCATTACATCTCAGCGGAAGCATTCAACGGGTCTGAGTACAGACAAATCCAAATAGGCTTAAGAAGCCGGGAATGAAAGGAAAACGGAGCCCATCCACGATGCCTCGGATCCTGCCCGGGTCCGCTATCTACTCGTCAGCAGCCTCGTCAAACTCCACGTAGTAGCCGTCACGGGGATCCTCGTAAGCGTAGTCTGCGGAAACCACAGCCCCAAAGGGGTCAGTACATAAACGTACTGGCAAGCAAGACTCACAGTTCACCAAAGTGTAACCCGTCAACACCAAGCACAGATGCTTTGGGTTCAACGGAAGAAAGGGTGATACAAAAGATGCGGCAGCTGGCTGCACTAACCAACTACAGAACATGATACAACTTCCGGCTAACAGAAAGGAGATAAGATAGCGTATCGTAACCAACTATAACTAACCACCAAACAAACCCATCCTGGACCTCGCCCCTTATCCAAAGAAGCAATCCGAGGATAACTCACACAGTTGGATTAATGATGGATCAAGTTGTTGTGTCAATAAGCCTATTACTAGTCAAGTTATCATTAGTTAGGCGTAAGTTGTTCTAAGTACTTGTTAGCCAGTACTTTCACCAAGTTAACCATAACCGCGGAAAACACAGCTTCTCGAGAAGATTTATCCCTGCAGGGGTGCTCCAATTTGGCCGTACACGTAAGAATATCCCGCCAGATGGGAATCAAACCCACCAAGCGAGGCACTCTACACAACTCAACTCTTCTTCGCATCAAGCCCAAAGAACCCCGTGCAAGTGAGCGCACGGCTAATCAAGCCCCACGAAGAAAAGGGGACCCTCATAGCACTCTAAGAACGTGTCTCCCTAAATGCCGACTACAAAAGTTCCACCCTGGCCTCGGGTTCGTACCTGCATATGCGTGCGGCAAATGGAAAACCCGAACTAAATGAGGCGATTTGGACGAGATGCGAATCGAATCAAATTGAGGGGGGCGCCCATACACGCTTCCCACATGCGGATAGTGCGCTCATCATGGATCAGTAGACAAGACCCTTTTCCTAATTAGGGTCGACACTAGCAGGCCTCAAAACCACGCCGGGCCTCCTGCCGGTGCCTTATCAGCAAATTATTATTACCCAAAGATTAACAGGTTGTTGTTTAACATCGAGCCCCAGAACATAATGGAAATATAATAACAGAAAGTAACGGGTAACAGACTCGAGCCAAAACAACCCTAAGCATGCTAGTAAGACACGGGCTCAAACAACGGGGTTATGGGAGTGGAGGTGAGGCAATATCAGGGTTAAAGGATAACATGTGATAGGTTCGTAACAGAAACAACTATACATAGGGCTAGCAGAATAGACAACGGAAAGTATCGGTAACCAATGTTGAAAGGAACACAGTGGTTCATGTGAGTGATAACTTGCCTGCAAACTCAGCAGCCTGGTACTGAGCTAGATCCTCAGAACGGGTGTCGTAAGTATCGTCTGTCTCAACGTCGTCATCTATCCGAGAAGAAGCAAACAAACAATGCAGAAAGATAAACAATCAATAACATGGCATAGTGCACAATCATGGGATGATGCATGTCAGGTTAAGGGATGCATCAAAATAAACTAGTTGACATGGTAACACAATTTAAATGGACCCATAGGCAATTTGAGTTGCATATGAAAAGCCCATGAATTATGGTTGAAACAATTGTTTTCCAACTAACCAATGGGTGATAGTGGATTAGTATGATGCATGGATGAGGAAAACAGAAAAATAACAACAATAGAAACAATTTAAAATAGGGTTTACCAAGTTTAGAAATTTATTTATTAAGTTAGGGAATTTTGGTTACTTAAAGGGGTTACACAAGTATTTGTTGTTTTCAGCAATTTAAATTGTTCAAAACAAATAACAAAGTTCATATTTGAAAAGAACACAAAATTTTGGTTGGATTACATGTTTCAAATATTGAAAAAGGAATTAGGAGGAATTTATTATGAATTAAACAAGATTAAACAAGTTTTAAATGAATTTAAAACAAGCATGAATTTTATTTGTTCAAAACATAAATTCAAATTCATATTTGAAAAGGTTATACTTTTCTAGTTTGAAAACATATTTTATAAGTTCAAAAATAATTTAATTTGAGCAAGTTATGAATTTAGCAAATTTAAATGATTTAAACAAGGTTTAAATTATTTAAGCAATTTTAATTACTCAAAACATGAAACAAAATTTATATTTGGAAAGGTGTTCCAAAATAGCATGGAAAACATATTTTATTTGCATTATTTGGATTAAGTATGAATTAGTTATGCAATTATACAAATTTCAAATGAATTGTTTGAATTTGAATTTTGGATGCATTTGAATTATTCAAAACAGAATACAAGTGGCTTAAATAGATAGATAATTAAATTTGGTTCAACAAACATATTTTGTTTATATTATTTGGAATTTGGAAATGAAAGTTATTATCATTTTATTTTCAGGGACCATTCTGTAATTAAAAGGACTTGTTTTTGAAAAAGAAAAGGGCTGGATTTCTTTTTATACCGCGCAGCTATCTACCCTAGGGCACTGCCAGTGGGACCTGGGCCAGCGTGGATGCACGCGTGGCAGCAGTGCCACAGACAGGTGGGGCCTGCCTGTCAGTGCCCAGCGCAAAATAGCGGATTTAATCCGCGGGTGCGAGGACTCGAATCTGCGCCCCGCGACGTGCGCGCTAGCACTGCAACCAGTGCGGTGCTCGATCGTTTCTGTCAGTCTACGCTATGCAGCCAAGGTAAGGTTTAGTTTCGCGTTTCTGAATTTTTTAACTGACGAACGAACGTTTCTGAACATTGGACAGAAGGTGGACGGCGGCCGGCGGCGAGCCGCAGTGCTCGATGTCGTGGACGCTGCGGTGCGTGTGATGTGCTAGTGTGCCGTGGTGCTCGCGCAAGCAGAGAGAGAGGAGGTGAAGGTCACGGTGATGCTCACCGGCGATGTAGTCGTAGCCGCGGCTCGGGGAGGAATCCGGCGGCGACAACACGGACGGCGGCGGTGCTGTGGTGAAACTCCGCGGCTGTTGTGGTGTCCAGGAGCTCGAGGTAAGTACGGGGGTCTCGTCCCCGTGGTCAGCACGAGGGGAGAACGCGCAGATCGTCGGCGTCGTCCATGGGTTCAGTCGACGGCGAGGTGGACGATGCGGACAGCGGCGAGGATGGCGGCGTGGAAGCAGGGGGTCTCCGGGCTCGAGGAGGTGTCGTCGAGGAAGAGGGATGCACGGCGGACCGATTCCTGTGGCTAAGTTGGATGGTGGCGTTGCGAGGTGGCGGTGGTCATCGGATCTTCAGGTAGGTGGCGCTCCGGTGAGGTTGCAGAGAGGGGATCGGCAGCGAGAGAGAGGAAACGGCGGCGGTGCTCGAGGGGATAGGGTGGCCTAGGTCGTCTAGGGCTAGCAGGGCTCGGGGGTAGGGTTTTTATAGGCTTAGGGGCGCGCTCTCGGCCGTTCGCTGCGGCTGCCGGCGACGTGGCATCGCTCGGATGCCTGCCGTACGCGGGGAAGAAGGAAAAGGGGAGGAGCGAACCGGTACGGGCCGTGGAGTTGGGCTGGGTTCGCGTGGGGAGAAGGGAAAAGGTGGGCTGGGCACAGCCCACTGCCCCTGGCGCTCGTTTTCTTTTTAAAATTTTCTTCTGTTTATTTTTTTTTTGCAGAAATGAAAATGGAAGAAAAAGATAAGTTTTAGGGCTAGGAAAAATTTAAAAAAATTTGGGTGAGTTAATTAGGTCAACATCAAACACTTGCCAATTTCTGTTTTCCAAATATTTCAAAATAACTTGTTGTTTGCAAATTTGTTCAAATTTGAATTAATTTGATTATAATTGAAATATTTGAAACAAGATTTAAATAGGGTGAACCCTAAGGTTTAAATGGAACAAAAGGTTAGAAAATGTTTTGGTAATTTTCAATAATTTGAAATTGGGTGCTGTTTGTGGTTTGATTTGAATTTTTGAATAACATTGGAATTAATTGATTGATTAAAAACCACCATTTTTAATAGTTGAACCTTATGGATTAATTGGAAACAATTGGTTGTTTTTATTTGAACCTTTTATTTGAAAAAGATTGTAAGATAACAAGTATGAAACAAAGGTTTGAATAATGTTTGAATTTCAATTGTGAAAACAGAGAAAAACAGATGCAAACAAAAGGAAAACAAATGCAAACAAGAAATGAGTATGATGACATGATGCAAAACTTTAATAAAACAAGAAACAAACATTCTAGGGATGGTGCATAGATCATGTCCCTGTGCTTGCTGTCATAGTAGCTTTTCTGACGAGACTGAGCAATCTTGAGATTGTCGCGAATGATGCGTACTTTCTCTTCGGCTTCCTTAACAATGTCAGGGCCTAAGAGTGAACGTTCACCAGCTCCAGACCAATTGATTGGACTCCTGCATCTGCGGCCATAGAGTGCTTCAAATGGTGCCATGCCTAGGCTTGCCTGGAAGCTGTTGTTGTAGGAGAATTCAGCATATGGAAGGCAATCCTCCCATTTCATGCCAAAGGAGAGACCACATGCTCTGAGCATATCCTCGAGAATCTGATTGACTCTTTCGACTTGCCCTTGAGACTGAGGGTGGTAAGCTGTGCTGAACAGAAGTTTGGTGCCCAATGCTTCTTGAAAGCTTTTCCAGAAATGAGAAGTGAAGATACTTCCACAGTCTGAGCTTATTTCCAATGGAACACCATGAAGAGGAACAATCTTTGCTGTGTAGAGCTCTGCTAACTGGCTAGCTGAGATTGTTTCTTTGACAGCAAAGAAGTGAGCTACTTTAGTGAGACGATCAATAACAACGAAGATTGCATCGTTGCCCTTCTTGGACTTTGGAAAACCAGTGACGAAGTCCATTTCAATCATGTCCCACTTCCACTCAGGGATTTTCAGAGGTTGGAGTAGACCGGCTGTTTTCTGATGGACTACCTTAACACGTTGACAAACATCGCATTCAGAAACATATTGAGCAATTTCACGTTTCATGCCAGGCCACCAATACAGTGTCTTGATATCCTGGTACATCTTTGTACTTCCAGGGTGAATGGAAAGAGGAGTTTCATGAGCCTCCTTGAGAATAACATCTTTGAGACTTTGAACTTGAGGAACTGCAATGCGTCCTTCAAAGAACACAGTTCCTTTGTCATCAATTGAGAAGGACTTAAATTTCTCCTTGCCTTCTTTGATGTGTTCTACCATCTTCTTGATTTCAGCATCACGAAGTTGTTCAGAACGAATCTTGTCCTCGAGAGTTGGACTGGCTGTCAAGTTTGCAAGATAACCTTGAGGAACAAGACCAAGGTTCAGCTTCTGGAATTCTTCATGAAGTGGAGGTTGGCTTTCCATGATCATGAGATTATTGCAATACGACTTGCGACTGAGAGCATCGGCCATAACATTAGCCTTGCCTGGAGTGTAAGAAATGGTGAGATCAAAGTCTTTAATCTTTTCAATCCATCTCCTTTGCCTGAGGTTTAGATTTGGTTGAGTGAAGATGTATTTCAGACTCTTATGATCGGAAAAGATTTCAGTGCGGTTACCCAACAAGTATTGCCTCCATTTCTTGAGGGCAAACACAACTGCTGCAAGTTCTAGGTCATGTGTGGGATAATTTTGCTCATGTGCATTCAACTGACGTGAAGCATAAGCCACAACTTGACGTTCTTGCATAAGAACTGCACCTAGACCTTGGAGAGATGCATCGCAGAATATCTGGAAAGGTTTGGTAGTATCTGGGCCAACCAGAACTGGTGTAGAAGTGAGTTTAGTCTTCAGGAGATTGAAACTTTCATCACATTGTGGAGACCAAACGAACTTCTTGTCCTTCTTTGTGAGATCAGTGAGAGGTTTGGCAATCTTGGAAAAGTTTTGGACGAAACGACGGCAATAGCTAGCCAAGCCAAGAAAACTTCTTACTTGCTTTACCGTCTTAGGAGGTTTCCAATCAACAATTGCTTTAACCTTTTCTGGATCAATGGCTATGCCCTTGGCAGAAATGACATGACCAAGGTAAGCAACTTCTGGAATCCAGAACTCACATTTGGAGAACTTGGCTTATAGACGATGCTCGCGAAGCTTCATGAGAGTGAGACGAAGATGTTCTCCATGCTCTTCCTCAGATTTTGAGTAGACCAGAATGTCATCAAGATATACCACAACGAACTTGTCGAGGTATTCATGGAAGACAGAATTCATGAGTCTAGAGAATGTCGCCGGTGCATTGGTGAGACCAAAGGACATGACGGTGTATTCATACAGACCGTACCGAGTGGTGAAAGCTGTTTTTTGGAATATCTTCCTTTCTGATCTTTATTTGATGGTAACCCATTCTCAAGTCCAACTTGGAGAATATTGAGGCTCCGGCAAGTTGATCAAAAAGATCATCGATACGAGGAATTGGATACTTGTTTTTGATGGTTTTCTCGTTAAGAGGACGATAGTCAACAACGAGTCTCTTTGTTTGATCCTTCTTCGCAACGAACAGGGTTGGGCAACCCCAAGCGGAGGAACTAGGTTGAATGTAACCTTTTTCCATGTACATATCGATTTGCTCCTTCAACAGTTTCAGTTTAGGAGGAGCTATCTTGTATGGATGCTTAGAGATTGGAGCAGTACCTGGTTCAAGCTCGATCACGAACTCAACTGCTCTGTCCGGAGGCATCCCTGGCAACTCTTCTGGAAAGACGTGAGGGAATTCACAAACCACCGGAACATTTTCGAGTAGAGGTAGAGGTTTAGCATCGAGGGTGTATAGCTGAACAGAACTTGCTTCATTTGGAGAATAGACTATCTGGCCAGAAGGGTGGAACAGAGTTATTGACTTTTGAGCACAGTCAATTTTAGCTCTATTGGCCTTCAACCAATCCATACCAAGAATGACATCAATGTCAGAACTTCCCAGCAACATGAGTGAAGCAAGGAAAATGTGGCCTCCAATTAGGATTTGATTATCCTTACTTATCTTGGAAGTCAACATTTGAGATCCCGGAGAGTGAACGGTGATTTGATTGCTTAGTGGAACCACCATTAGGTTGTTTGTTGCGGCAAAAATCTTTGACACAAAAGAATGCGATGCTCCGGTATCAAACAACACTTTAGCTGGAAAAGAGTTTACGGGTAATATACCGAGAACGACGTCAGCAGCTTCTTCAGCTTTGTCGGCCTTGATATGATTCACCCTTGCGGTCCTCCCGACAGGCCTGTTGTTGGAGTTGAAGGCTTTAGCCGGGGGAGCACGCACCATTGCCTGGTTTGTGTTGGGACGAGGTGGTGGTGGAGGTAGCTGCCTCTGAGTGCACTTGTCAGCGTAGTGCCCCGTCTGCTTGCACTTGAAGCAAGTGACGACACGAGGAGGATCTGGCCTTGGCTGCCCCATTGAAAACCTCTGAGCCTGCATGTGAGCTGGGTTGGGTGGGCGGGGAGCGAAGCCTGGAGAAGCTTGGGCGTATGGAGCCCGAGTGACAGCAGCATTTGGCACCCAGATGCGGCACTTCTGCGGAGGGGTGGTCATGTTGGAGGAGGAACCACCCTCATGCGAGTGCTTTCGAGACTCCTCGAACGCCTTGCGCCCATTTTCTTCATTGAGCGCGGTGTTAACGAGCTCCTCGAAGTCTTTGGCCTTGATGTTGGTGAGGGCGTACTTGAGTTCCGGGTTAAAACCTCTGCGGAACCTTGCCATCTTCTTAGACTCAGTGGACACCTCATCACCAGCGTAACGAGCGAGGCGATTGAACTCACTCTGATAGCCAATGACGTCCAGCTTGCCCTGCTTGAGAGAGCAAAACTCTACACGCATCCTTTCCATGAGACCATCTGGAATGTGGTGATTCAGGAAGGCTTCCTTGAAACAACCCCAGGTGATTGGATAGCCAGCTCTCATGGTCTGGTAGTTCTCCCACCAAGTAGCTGCCTGACCCTTCAGTAGGTAGGAGGCATACTTGACCTTGTCTTCCTCAGCAACGTGAGCAATGTCCAGAGCCTTGGCCATCTCACGGATCCAGTCATCAGCATCCAGAGGCTCGCGTGTTGCCACGAAAGCTCTCGGCCCCAGACTCAGAAACTCCTTGATACTGACTCGTGGAGCGTTCTGGTTGTTGTGCTGATTAGCCTGGAACTGGGCCATCTGCGTCACGACCTGAGTCATCTGAGTCAACAGCTCCGTGATTGGCGGTGGCTCAGGCGGGTTGTTCCTTGTTGGCGGCATCCTGAATGGAAATGCATTTTAGCACAACAATAGAAAGGATAGACTTGGTAACCAAAAGCGAGATTATTCCGACGCATAAATAGATAACCAACAGGTACATCATCACATGTTCAAATACATCAGAATATCCAACACACCATAAATGGTTCAAATGCCACATGATAACTAAACATAGCTAAGAATGGATACATCGGTACTCCCATGCTCATCACGCAGGACGGCGGTGAGTAGTACGACGAGAGGTACGGTGAGGAGCACGCCCACGAAAGTAGGTAGAACGACGATCCATATAGATCTGACGTGGTCTGAGAGCGACTCTAGGTGTGGTGAAGTACATAGCGTCGACTCCCTGTGCTCCAAAGCATGGAATCCCAGTGTAACCAGCACCGAGGTTGAGGAGTGGACCTCTGACCGGCTCGTAACCTCCCGCATCTGGCAGACGACGACCCACTGGCTGATCGAAACGTGCAAAGCGCTCATCTCCAACAAATTCCGTGGTGTAAGTCGCCAGACGAGTCAGAGCAAGGTAGAGCTGCTCTCTGACTGAGGCCAACTCCTGAGAAAGTGTGCTGGCAACTGCGTCACTGTGCCTCACAAACTGAGCGGTGGTGTGCAGCCTGGAGTTATCATGCTCGTAGACATCCAGGTTGTCGTAGAGAGTGAAGTGAGCTCCCTCCGAAGTGATGTAACCACGGGGGATGTGGCGATAGATAGAATCGTCAAATCCCCAGTAGTCAGCACGAAGTACGGTGAGACTCACATAAGCTGCCTGCTGCACAGCCATATCCACTGTGGAACCTACTGCCTCGTAGCGGTGGACAACGCTCATGCCATCATCTGACAGAATGTAGACGATAGCCTGGTAGTAGGTCTGGTCAAACTCTCACTGCTGCTCGTAAACCTGGTACTCTGGTGCCCAACGGAACCCCAGATAAGTGACCATGTCTCTCAGCATCTCCGGATAACCGGCGGTGCTCTCACAACGAGTCATCCGAACCACCTGCGGGTAGAACCTGAGATCCATTTGCAGATGATCGGGGAAGTTTTGATTAGACGCCGGTAGAGAAACTGAAGTGGAAAGCAACAACAAGGTTTCAACGGACGATAAGGATGTTGAGAAGAACAGGATATCGAAGCAACATCGGGAAACACGAGACCAAAAACTCCTGAGGTACTACGGAAAACCCCATCCGGGCTTCTAAAGGATCAATATCTACTGCTTAAGGAATAGAGGATTTGCTTCCGGGGCTTACACGCCTCCGTTCTCAATCGTGAGTAGGCAACATGATAAATCATGTCACAACCACCTCCATTCCTATGGACTAGTAGATATAACTATCCTAGAGAAACCAGGATACGTGAAATCCTAACTTGAAAGTTTAGGTGAGAAAAGAAAACAACGTTGGACTTCCTTACCAGAAAAGGGAGGGTGGGTGGGGAAAGAAATAAAATGGCAGAATTCCTACTCTCACGTTTCATTTTTCCTATATAGCTACAAAATAGTTTCTAGACTCAACTGCGACCAGTAAAAGGGACCCTACAGGCAGACAGGCTCTGATACCATTTGTCGCACCCGGACTTCTAAAGGATACTCGCAGTTCCGTTGAACAATAGTTGATTGGATTACGGGGCTTACCGGCACCCGCATCTCTTACGAGTAGGCCAACACACTCATGTGTGACAACCAACCCCTACTGCTCATCGTCTACGTAAACCATCCCATAGAAATCAGGATACTACCATTGACGTACTTCATACCATACACACATGGTACGTCAACGGCGTTTAACAGAATGATAGCACAACATATCTCAAAGACACAAAAGATGGAAATAAGTTGCAAATAGCTCTCACTAGAGCAGAGATAGCAAATACAATCATCCAGAGGACACATGTCCCAACATAACATCATTACATCTCAGCGGAAGCATTCAACGGGTCTGAGTACAGACAAATCCAAATAGGCTTAAGAAGCCGGGAATGAAAGGAAAATGGAGCCCATCCACGATGCCTTGGATCCTGCCCGGGTCCGCTATCTACTCGTCAGCAGCCTCGTCAAACTCCACGTAGTAGCGTCACGGGGATCCTCGTAAGCATAGTCTGCGGAAACCACAACCCCAAAGGGGTCAGTACATAAACGTACTGGCAAGCAATACTCACAGTTCACCAAAGTGTAACCCGTCAACACCAAGCACAGATGCTTTGGGTTCAACGGAAGAAAGGGTGATACAAAAGATGCGGCAGCTGGCTGCACTAACCAACTACAGAACATGATACAACTTCCGGCTAACAGAAAGGAGATAAGATAGCGTATCGTAACCAACTATAACTAACCACCAAACAAACCCATCCTGGACCTCGCCCCTTATCCAAAGAAGCAATCCGAGGATAACTCACACAGTTGGATTAATGATGGATCAAGTTGTTGTGTCAATAAGCCTATTACTAGTCAAGTTATCATTAGTTAGGCGTAAGTTGTTCTGAGTACTTGTTAGCCAGTACTTTCACCAAGTTAACCATAACCGCGGAAAACACGGCTTCTCGAGAAGATTTATCCCTGCAGGGGTGCACCAATTTGGCCGTACACGTAAGAATATCCCGCCAGATGGGAATCAAACCCACCAAGCGAGGCACTCTACACAACTCAACTCTTCTTCGCATCAAGCCCAAAGAACCCCGTGCAAGTGAGCGCACGGCTAATCAAGCCCCACGAAGAAAAGGGGACCCTCATAGCACTCTAAGAACGTGTCTCCCTAAATGCCGACTACAAAAGTTCCACCCTGGCCTCGGGTTCGTACCTGCATATGCGTGCGGCAAATGGAAAACCCGAACTAAATGAGGCGATTTGGACGAGATGCGAATCGAATCAAATTGAGGGGGGCGCCCATACACGCTTCCCACATGCGGATAGTGCGCTCATCATGGATTAGTAGACAAGACCCTTTTCCTAATTAGGGTCGACACTAGCAGGCCTCAAAACCACGCCGGGCCTCCTGCCGGTGCCTTATCAGCAAATTATTATTACCCAAAGATTAACAGGTTGTTGTTTAACATCGAGCCCCAGAACATAATGGAAATATAATAACAGAAAGTAACGGGTAACAGACTCGAGCCAAAACAACCCTAAGCATGCTAGTAAGACACGGGCTCAAACAACGGGGTTATGGGAGTGGAGGTGAGGCAATATCAGGGTTAAAGGATAACATGTGATAGGTTCGTAACAGAAACAACTATACATAGGGCTAGCAGAATAGACAACGGAAAGTATCGGTAACCAATGTTGAAAGGAACACAGTGGTTCATGTGAGTGATAACTTGCCTGCAAACTCAGCAGCCTGGTACTGAGCTAGATCCTCAGAACGGGTGTCGTAAGTATCGTCTGTCTCAACGTCGTCATCTATCCGAGAAGAAGCAAACAAACAATGCAGAAAGATAAACAATCAATAACATGGCATAGTGCACAATCATGGGATGATGCATGTCACGTTAAGGGATGCATCAAAATAAATTAGTTGACATGGTAACACAATTTAAATGGACCCATAGGCAATTTGAGTTGCATAGGAAAAGCCCATGAATTATGGTTGAAACAATTGTTTCCCAACTAACCAATGGGTGATAGTGGATTAGTATGATGCATGGATGAGGAAAACAGAAAAATAACAACAATAGAAACAATTTAAAATAGGGTTTACCAAGTTTAGAAATTTATTTATTAAGTTAGGGAATTTTGGTTACTTAAAGGGGTTACACAAGTATTTGTTGTTTTCAGCAATTTAAATTGTTCAAAACAAATAACAAAGTTCATATTTGAAAAGAACACAAAATTTTGGTTGGATTACATGTTTCAAATATTGAAAAATGAATTAGGAGGAATTTATTATGAATTAAACAAGATTAAACAAGTTTTAAATGAATTTAAAACAAGCATGAATATTATTTGAATTTTATTTGTTCAAAACATAAATTCAAATTCATATTTGAAAAGGTTATACTTTTCTAGTTTGAAAACATATTTTATAAGTTCAAAAATAATTTAATTTGAGCAAGTTATGAATTTAGCAAATTTAAATGATTTAAACAAGGTTTAAATTATTTAAGCAATTTTAATTACTCAAAACATGAAACAAAATTTATATTTGGAAAGGTGTTCCAAAATAGCATGGAAAACATATTTTATTTGCATTATTTGGATTAAGTATGAATTAGTTATGCAATTATACAAATTTCAAATGAATTGTTTGAATTTGAATTTTGGATGCATTTGAATTATTCAAAACAGAATACAAGTGGCTTAAATAGATAGATAATTAAATTTGGTTCAACAAACATGTTTTGTTTATATTATTTGGAATTTGGAAATGAAAGTTATTATCATTTTATTTTCAGGGACCATTCTGTAATTAAAAGGACTTGTTTTTGAAAAAGAAAAGGGCTGGATTTCTTTTTATACCGCGCAGCTATCTACCCTAGGGCACTGCCAGTGGGACCTGGGCCAGCGTGGATGCACGCGTGGCAGCAGTGCCACAGACAGGTGGGGCCTGCCTGTCAGTGCCCAGCGCAAAATAGCGGATTTAATCCGCGGGCGCCAGGACTCGAACCTGCGCCCCGCGACGCGCGCGCTAGCACTGCAACCAGTGCGGTGCTCGATCGTTTCTGTCGGTCTACGCTACGCAGCCAAGGTAAGGTTCAGTTTCGCGTTTCTGAATTTTTTAGCTGACGAACGAACGTTTCTAAACATTGGACAGAAGGTGGACGGCGGCCGGCGGCGAGCCGCAGTGCTCGATGTCGTGGACGCTGCGGTGCGTGTGATGTGCTAGTGTGCCGTGGTCCTCGCGCAAGCAGAGAGAGAGAGGAGGTGGAGGTCACGGTGATGCTCACCGGCGATGTAGTCGTAGCCGCGGCTCGGGGAGTAATCCGGGGGCGACAACACGGACGGCGGCGGTGCTGTGGTGAAACTCCGCGGCTGTTGTGGTGTCCAGGAGCTCGAGGTAAGTACGAGGGTCTCGTCCCCGTGGTCAGCACGAGGGGAGAACGCGCAGATCGTCGGTGACGTCCATGGGTTCAGTCGACGGCGAGGTGGACGACGCGGACAGCGGCGAGGATGGCGGCGTGGAAGCAGGGGGTCTCCGGGCTCGAGGAGGTGTCGTCGAGGAAGAGGAATGCACGGCGGACCGATTCCCGTGGCTAAGTTGGATGGTGGCGTTGCGAGGTGGCGGTGGTCATCGGATCTTCAGGTAGGTGGCGCTCCGGTGAGGTTGCAGAGAGGGGATCGGCAGCGAGAGAGAGGAAATGGCGGCGGTGCTCGAGGGGATAGGGTGGCCTAGGTGGTCTAGGGCTAGCAGGGCTTGGGGGTAGGGTTTTTATAGGCTTAGGGGCGCGCGCTCGGCCGTTCGCTGCGGCTGCCGGCGACGTGGCATCGCTCGGATGCCTGCCGTACGCGGGGAAGAAGGAAAAGGGGAGGAGCGAACCGGTACGGGCCGTGGAGTTGGGCTGGGCTCGCGTGGGGAGAAGGGAAAAGGGGGGCTGGGCGCAGCCCACTGCCCCTGGCGCTCGTTTTCTTTTTAAAATTTTCTTCTGTTTATTATTTTTATTTTTTGCAGAAATGAAAATGGAAGAAAAAGATAAGTTTTAGGGCTAGGAAAAATTTAGAAAAATTTGGGTGAGTTAATTAGGTCAACATCAAACACTTGCCAATTTCTGTTTTCCAAATATTTCAAAATAACTTGCTGTTTGCAAATTTGTTCAAATTTGAATTAATTTGATTATAATTGAAATATTTGAAATAAGATTTAAATAGGGTGAACCCTAAGGTTTAAATGGAACAAAAGGTTAGAAAATGTTTTGGTAATTTTCAATAATTTGAAATTGGGTGCTGTTTATGGTTTGATTTGAATTTTTGAATAACATTGGAATTAATTGATTGATTAAAAACCACCATTTTTAATAGTTGAACCTTATGGATTAATTGGAAACAATTGGTTGTTTTTATTTGAACCTTTTATTTGAAAAAGATTGTAACATAACAAGTATGAAACAAAGGTTTGAATAATGTTTGAATTTCAATTGTGAAAACAGAGAAAAACAGATGCAAACAAAAGGAAAACAAATGCAAACAAGAAATGAGTATGATGACATGATGCAAAACTTTAATAAAACAAGAAACAAACATTCTAGGGATGGTTTTTCATACTTGGGATGTTACAACCTACTATTGAGGAGAAAATTAATTATGATTGAAAAATGCCTCATATGTTTGGTGATTATGGTGATGATAATGATAATGATATCTATTTTGTTAAATTTTCTCCCGCTGCTATTAATGAGAATTACTATGCTTATGTGGACAATATTAATTCTTTTGTGCGTGTGGCTCATGATAAGAAGGTTTCTTGTGATAGTTATATTGTTAATTTTATTCATGATGCTAATTAAAGTTATTATGATATAGGGAAACATGGTTTTATGCATCTCAACAATATTAAGTTTCCCCTCTTTATGTTTAAATTTTTGAAGCTGCACTTGTTTTGCTCTCCTATGCTTGTTCCTTGTGCTTTCATAACTTGTTTTCCTACAAGGTTATTTTTCATAGGAAGTGGGTTAGACTTAAATGTGTTTTATATTTTATTCTTGATGCTCTCTTATTGTGCTTCAACTCTTATTCTTATGTGAGCATCTTCTCAAATTATCATGCCTAGGTGAAAGGCGTTAAAGAAAAGCGCTACCTGGAGACAGCCCGTTTTATTTCTCTGTTTTCATTCAGTTCTTATTTGTTTTATTTTGTGTGCTTTGCACCTGGGTGTTTTACATTTCCTTATCAACCCTTCTGTATCTTTTCTTTTGTGTTTTTGTTGAGCCAAGTAAATCCTCTAGTGGAAAGTTGAGACTATATTTCGGACTTCTGCACAGGAAACAGATTTCTGCTGTCCACAGTTAATTACGTATAAAATCACGGAAAATTAAAAATAACCTGAGCTTTTTTGTGCTTAATCCTGGGCTAGATATTCAACTTTTCTTAGTTTACCACTTTTTGATTTGAGCAACATAAGATTTTCGAAAAAATCGATCTCTGCCTGCTGTTTTGTTTTGACACATTTCTGCCAATTATTGCATTTGCATCTTAATCTCTTTCTTTTGGTGTTCTTTTGAGAAAAATAGTTTTATAAGAAGTTGTTACAGTAGCTAATGTGTTTTTGAGTGCTAGGCTTGTGTTGAAACTGAACCGTGTGAATTTATTATTTTGATTGCACTAACGTTGCTAATGAAGATTGTGAGAAGTTTGGTGTGAAGGAAGTTTTCAAGGGTCAAGAGAAGAGGATGATATGATGTGATCAAGAAGGGTGAAAAGACTAAGCTTGGGTATTCCCCGGTGGTACATCCAAGAAAATTCCAAGAAGATTCAAGCGTCTAACCTTGGGGATTCCCAAGGCATCCCCTTCTTCGTCGATAAATTATCAGGTCACTTCTAGTGAAACTATATTTTTATTTGGTCACATCGTATGTGCTTTACTTGGAGCATCTTTTATTTTTTCTTTCAGTTTGTTTAGTTTTCTTTGCTGTAGTTTATGGTTGGATCTTATCTTACTTGTGTGTGAGAGAGACACGCTCCGTTTTCATTGCTTAGAACACCTTAGTTTTCATTCTTATTGTTTTGTGAGTGTTCACTTTTTGCTAGTACTGCGTTTAGCCTTTGTTTTCATGCATCTTTTATTGAGAGCTGTTAGTTTTAGTGGTTTTATGTGAGAACTCTCATGTTTGCTTGTTGTATCATGTAGAGTATTTTTGTTGAAACATATTTTGTATGGTGCTTGTTGGGAAAAGAAACTGCTGCTTGAAGTAGAATTTTTAACGATGCAAGTAGAAGCTTGTATAGACTGTGGCTAGAAATTTTTCATGCCATGCTAAATGTTATTTTAGTTTTAAATCCTTGTGGTTATTGAGTAGCATGAATAGACTTAAATAGCTGAGAGTGTTTGATATGTCTTGAAAGATTCATGAGTTGTTCTTGTCATAGTAAAGCATCAATTTATGGTATTCTCTTTCGAATGTTTTATTTGGTTGACTTGCGCATGCTCACACCATGTTTATGACTACAAAACAGTCACGAATAGCCTCCATGACCACTTAGTTTTTGAACTTTTGGTATTTCTCATGTTTTAATTAATGATGCTTATGTCGCTATGCATGATTATGGCTCTTATGCTCTCTTGATTTGTCGCTCCCAGTCTTTTGCTAGCCTCCACCTGTACTGAGTATGAGCTCTACTCGTGCATCCAACTACCTTAAACCAAAGTTTTCCCATTGTGTACACCATACCTACCTACATGTGGTATTTCACTGCCGTTCCAAGTAAATTGTTCATGTGTTACCTTTAAAACCTTCAAAATTATTCCTGCTTTGTGTTCTTGTTTTTGCTCATGAGGACGTCAATAGAGAATCTTTATCTCACTTGTTGATTGGATTTCACACCCTGGACTAGTAGTTCATCCTCTTATCCAAATGATAGAAGAGCTGGCAGCGGGGTGCCCAGCCCCAAATTAATACAAACAATTTCTCTTCACTATTTTTGCCCTTGATTTATCAGTCAAAGCATAATTGTGTAAACAAAAGAGAAAGAGGGATGATCTTCTACACTAGTTGCGTCCTTCACAATGGGAGCCGCTCTTGTGAATCCAGTTGGCTTGTGACGTACTGTATTGTCTGTTTACCATTCGTTGACCTTAACATACACCCGAGGATTCGGTTGGCCATGGTTTGAGAAAGATCGATGGGAGGAGTGTCATACCTCTGTTTAATAAAATAAAAAGCTCTAGCACATGAGTTGATCCATGCTTCCCTCTGCGAAGGGCCTTTCTTTTACTTTTATGATGAGTCTCCATCTTCTAACTTTATGCACAATTGAGAGAGAATTTTCGCCATCCTGAGTTCTATGTGCATTTGTCCCATAAATATCAATAATTGCTTCATAATGTGATATTATTTGTTTTTAAATTATTTGTTCTAGTCTTCCTCTTGAACTTTGAAAGTGTCCTGGCATTTATGTTTTGTCCCACTCTTAAGGACTAGCGAAATACCACTTTGCCATGCTTTCTCTATACCTGAAACAAACGTTTATCTTTCTTTGCATTATTATCCATGATCCTTTATTTAAGATATTCTTCATAATGCAAAGTGATTTCTATGCTTTATTATTAAAGTTCAATTTATCATGTTTGTGTTTGAAGGTCTATGATCTCAGCGTGCATATGCTTTTACATTATAATGATCAAGTTTATGATAGTAGCATGTCACCTCAGAAATTATTTTGTTTTATCGTTTACTAACTCGAGGACGAGTAGGAACTAAGCTTGTGGATGCTTGATACGTCATAAACATATCCCTAATTTCTGATGTTCCATGTTGTTTTCTTATTGTTTCCCACATGTTTTCTATACACTTTATGTCATTTTTACACGTTTTCCGGGACTAACCTATTAACAAGATGCCACAGAGCCAGTTCCCTGTTTTCTGTTGTTTTTAGTTTCAGGAAAGTTGTTCTGGAAATATTCTCGGAATTGGAAAATTCGAAAGCCAGAAGTCCTAAAAGTCCCGGAAGCTTCCAGAAGTCCCGAAGAGCCCCGAAAGGGGGCCACAGGGTGGCCACACCATGGGGTGGCGCGAGTCCCCCTTCCCGCGCCACCTAAGGGTGTGCCCCCCCTGGCCACCTCCCGACATCTCCCTTTCGCCCATATATACTCCCCAATGCATAAACCCTAGAGAAATCGACCTTTTCCACAAAATACATCCGTAGCTCTGTCGCCGCCGCCTACAAGTTTCGGGGGACAAATCTCTGTTCTGGCACCCTGCCGGGACGGGTAAATGCCCCCGGAACCATCACCATCGACTCCACCGCCATCTCCATTCCGTTGCTGTCTCCTATGATGAGGAGGGAGTAGTTCTCCCTCGAGGCTGAGGGCTCTACCGGTAGCTATGTGGGTCATCTCTCTCTCCCATGGCGTGATCTTTATGTGATCATGAGCTTTGTAATATAGTTGAATATGTAGATTGGTCTTCATCTATTATGCTACTCAAGTGGTTTTGTTATCTCCGTAAACACTTTGATCATGGGGTAAAGGTGACAGTGTGTGCTCCGTGTGGTTTAGCATGATATTTATATCTTGTGTTGGAAGGTGAACCTATAAAATTGTGGCGTTTGTTTAGTACTAATTTATGGCGCTCGTAGTGACATTGGGGTGCCCTAGAGAGGGAATATAGACTTGAGGAGTGTTGTATTTTACTCTCTCTTCGCCGAACTAGTGCACCTATATACCTGACAAGTATATTGGGTGTGTTGGGGGCACAAGAGACTTCTTGTATCTTGATTGCAGGGTTTCTTGAGAGGGATATCTTTGAACTCTACCTCCCTGAGTTTGATAAACCTTGGGTGATCCACTTAAGGGAAACTTGCTGCTGTTCTACAAACCTCTGCACTTGGAGGCCCAACACTGTCTACAAGAATAGAAGCGTGCGTAGACATCAATGGCCTCACTGAAGTGGATGAGCATGATGGCCTTGTCCTTGTAGGAGCATCACTCCTAAATATCTCTCCAAAATTATAACTATCCATCTCTGAAATTTTTCAACAATCATCACAAAAATTAATTGCAAGCAACTATAAGGTGGAAACTACCATAGGGACTTCTATGAGAGCTAAACATGCATCAAAATACATTATTTCTACTCTAATCAAGCATGCAAACTCACATAAGCTGTCACTTATAGTACCAAAATACTCAAGAAATAATTCACTAAATAAAATTCTACTTGGATCAACGGAGGAGTCACATATCGAAGATCAAACACACCAAATCTTAGCACAAATGATGGGATGAAGAAGAAGATTGAAAATCCAGAGGAAGCACAGCAAGAACACGGGTTCTAGGAAATGTTTTCAGTTTGGGAGGTGAGAGAGAAGACTTTGGCAGGGGAGAGAGTTAGTGGTGGGCCAGGGGCCCCACACCATGTGCTGGCGCCACCAGGGGCTGGCCGCGCCACCCCATGGTGTGCCTGACTGGTGGGTCCCCCTGGGGCCTCCCGGGTGGCTCTCTGCCTCATTTTTGACATAAAAATTTATTATAATTTTTCTAGAATTTTTCGAGAAACTTTATTTTTTGGACTTTTCCAGAATTTTAATAAATAATAATATCGCTGGAGTACGAAGATGAAATGATGGAAAACGCCAGCAAAACAAAACCTACAGCAGTTCTAAGACACTCTACTAAACATATACCCGCTAATAACGGAAGAAAACATATGGAAAACGTGGTTGTGAATAGTGAAAATGTGAGTAGACGATGGAAAACGAGCGTAAACAAGGTGAAAACCTGTGTGGGCATGAGTGAACATTGTGAAAACAATAAGAAAACATGATATACTTTATGGAAGCACAGCGAAAACGAGCATATGAATAAGTAAACATAGTGAAAACATAGTGATAACATTGTTTTCTTCATTTAAAATCACTTTGTTAACAAGGTTGATCAAGTCTTGCTACCAAAATAATTTTATATGAAACAAAACTTTGTTTCTCACTAAATACTCATGTTAACTCAAGCTTGATTGATATAGTCCCAATCATGATAGTCTCATATTCTTTGGATGTCTTTGGAATAGGACAATAAAATTCTCCAATCTTGATGGTCTCAGTATTTTCAATTGAATTTAGAGCATATTTCTTATCGATCTTCTTGGGAAAATAAACAGTGTGCTCTTTATCATTAACATTAAAAGTAAATTTTCCTTGATTGCAATCAATAACAGCCCCTACAGTATTAAGAAAAGGTCTTTCAAGAATAATAGACATATTATCATCTTCAGGCATTTCCAACACAACAAAGTCAGTTAATATCAGACAATTATTAGCAACTTGAACAGGAACATCCTCACATATACCCACAAGAATAGCAGTAGACTTATCAGCCTTTTGCAAAGATATATCAGTTGGTATCAATTTTTCTAGGAGGAGTCTTTTATAGAGAGTAAAAGGCATGACACTAACTCCAGCTCCCAAATCACACAAAGCAGTTCTAACATAATTATTTTTAGTAGAACATGGAATAGTTGGTATACCAGGATATCCAAGTTTCTTAGGAACCTTGCCATTAAAAGAGTAATTAGCAAGCATAGTGGAAATTTCCTCATTAGGAATCTTCCTTTTGTTAGAGAGAATATCTTTCATATATTTTGCATAAGGAGGCAATTTAATAGCATCAGTTAAAGGAATTTGCAAGAACAAAGGTTTCATCCATTCACAGAATTTGTTATAGTGTTCTTCTTCTTTTGATTTGTGTTTCTTATTAGCATAAGGCATTGGTTTTTGTACCCAAGGTGCTCTCTCATTACCATGTTTATTAGCAACACAATCTTCCTTATTGTACTTTGTATTATTATTTTTCTTTTCAGGTTCCTCTTCAATTTCATCTATATCAGAAGCATCATTCTTTTCATTACCACTTTCAGTTTCAGCATCAGAGATGGATATACTATTAGGATCTTTAGCAAGTTCAGAGGATTGTACAGCAGTTTTATGTTTCTTCTTCTTTTTCTTCTTAGTATGAATAACATTATTATTAGTTTGATGAGAATCTTGTTCAATCCTTTTAGGATGTCCCCCAGGATATAAAGGAACTTGTGTAGCAATACCACTTCTAGTTCTTATTTCATAAGCATGTTTTTCTTTAGAAGTATTAACTAGCAAATCTTTTTGCACTTTAGCAAGTTGATCAATTTGAGTTTAAACCATTTAAAAATGTTTAACAAGAATTCTAACATCATTAGAGGTTCTTTCTATAATACCATGCAAATTATCAATAGCTCTAGAGTTTTCCATTAAGTGATTTTGCACTCTCATATTAAAATTATCTTGCTTAATGACATAATTATCAAATTCATCTAAACATTGATCAGGAGGTTTATTATAGGGAATATCTCTACTATCAAAATGTTGGAGAGAGTGTACCTCAATTGTGGATGAGTGAGGGATTGGCTTACATAATTCTTATATAGGTGGAAGATTCTTCACATCTTCGGATTTAATAACCCTCTCTTTAAGAGATTTCTTGGCTTCTCTCATCATTTCATCATTTAATTCAACCATTTCCCTATTCTTGGGTTTTGGTGTTGGTGTTGATACTGGAGTAGGGGTCGGCTCAGGCTCAACCATAGTCCAATCATCATGATTTTGTCTTATTTTAGCCATTAATTCCTAAGCTTCATCTGGAGTTCTTTGCCTTAAAACACAACCAGCACAAATATCCAGGTATGTCCTAGATTCAACAGTTAGTCCATTATAGAATATATCAAGATGTTCATTATTTTCTAGCTTATGCCCAGGTGTAGCCCTAACTAAAGAACAAAACCTTGCCCAAGATACAGGCAATTTCTCTCCTTCCAATTGCTTGAAATTAAATATATTTTGTAAAGCAGCATATTGAGCACTAGCAGGAATATATTTCTGAAAGAAAGCATTAACCAAACCAATAGGACTATCAATAGATCCCGGAGACAAATTATTAAACCAAGTTTTAGCTTCATCTTTTAATGAGAAAGGGCATATTTTAGCAAAAAAGTAGCTATGTTTCTTAAGATCATCAGAGAATAAACTACTTAAAGAGGAGAGCTCATTCATATGTTTCATAGCACTTTCATTTTCAGTACCACAAAAAGGTTCTTTCTCAACGATATATATATAATATAAATCAAGAGAGAAATCATAATCCTTATCCCTAATATTAATGGGAGAAGTGGTAAACCTAGCATCAGGAGATAATTTATATTTAACATCACGACTTTCAATAAGATTTATAACAGCATATCTATCCTTCATAGCATGTATTTCATCAATAAGATCATCATTAAGTTCAATATAGGAATCATCAAAATCATCACTAGGATTTTCTCCAAGCTCAGGTGAAACCGCAGGAGTAACTGGATTTTTATCAAGAGTTTCAGTGTTTGCAATATTTTTAGCTTTAGCAATAGTAGCATCTAAGAAAGGACCGAGAGAACCACTCTCATCAAGCACAGTAGAAGCATCATCAAAAGTATCAGAAGTATTTTCAAATTCAGCAGAAGTAGCACGTGTAGCAAGTGTATGTGGTGGTGTAAGAACCTTACTCATAACAGACAGTGAATCAAGAGCAACAGAGGTGTTCAGAGTTGTACCTCTTCTTGTAGTGGATGGTAATATAGGAACCTTTCCATCACGAGTCTTACCCATGATGAATGATTGGCAGTAGATAATAATACTCTCTGGTGAGCTCGCAAATAAAGCTATGCTCCCCGGCAACGGCGCTAGAAAATAGTCATGATGACCCACAAGTATAGGGGGTCGCAACAGTCTTCGTGGGAAGTAAAACCCAAATTTATTGATTCAACACAAGGGGAGCCTAAGAATATTTGTGAGCCTTAACAAGTGAGTTGTCAATTCACCTGCACCTGAAAGTGGACTTGTTCGCAATGGTTTATTGATGTCTACGCATGCTTCTATTCTTGTAGACAATGTTGGGCCTCCAAGTGCAGAGGTTTGTAGAACAACAGCAAGTTTCCCTTAAGTGGATCACCCATGGTTTATCGAACTCAGGGAGGTAGAGGTCAAAGATATCCCTCTCAAGCAACCCTGCAATCAAGATACAAGAAGTCTCTTGTGTCCCCAACACACCCAATATACTTGTAAGGTATATAGGTGCACTAGTTCGGCGAAGAGAGAGTAAAATACAAGCGGTATGGATGATTATAAGTGATAATAACAATCTGAAATAAATATGGCAGCAAGCAAACATGTAGCAGAACAGGCGGCAAACGGTGTTTCAATGCTTGGAAAATAAGGCCTAGGGCTCCTACTTTCACTAGAGGATACCTCTCAACAATGAAAACATAATTGAATGCATAAATATCATTTCTTCACTAAGCTACTCGAAACCACTCTCCGGTCAAAAAACAAACACCAATCATTGCGTAGGGCTGTAACAGCACTCCTCAAGTTTGTATTCCCTCTCTAGGGCACCCCAATGTAACTGCGGGCGCCATAAATTAGTACTAGAAAAACGCCACAATTTCATAGGTTCATCTTCCAACACAAGATATAAATATCATGCTAAACCACACGGAGCACACAGTATCACCTTTACCCCGTGATCAAAGTGTTTACGGATATAACAAAACCACTTGAGTAGCATAACAGATGAAGATCAATCTATATATTCAACTACATTACAAAGCTCATGATCACATAAAGATCACACCATGGGAGAGAGAGATGAACCACATAGCTACCGGTAGAGCCCTCAGCCCCGGGGGAGAACTACTCTCTCCTCGTCATAGGAGACAACAACGGTGATGGAGATGGCGCTGGAGTCGAAGGAGATGGCTTCCGGGGGCATTTCCCCGTCCCGACAGGGTGCCAGAATAGAGATCTATCCCCCGAAACTTGTCGGCGGCGGTGGCGGAGCTATGGATGTATTTTGTGGAAAAGGTCCATTCTCCTAGGGTTTATGCATCGAGGAGTATATATGGGCGAAAGGGCGATGCCGGGAGGTGGCCAGGGGGGCACACCCCTAGGTGGCGTGGCCAGGGGGACCCGCGCCACCCCATGGTGTGGTAACACTGTGGCCCCCCCTCCGGAGCTCTTTGGGACTTCTGGAAGCTTCCGGGACTTTTAGGACTTCTGGCTTTCGAATTTTCTAATTCCGGGTATATTTCCAGAACAACTTTTTTGAAACTAAAAACATTATAAAACAAGGAACTGGCTCTGTGGCATCTTTTTAATAGTTTAGTCCCGGAAAACGTGTAAAATGACATAAAGTGTAAGGAAAACATGTGGGAAACAACATGAAAACAACATGGAAGATCAGAAATTAGGGATACGTTTATGACGTATCAAGCATCCCCGTAAAAATGACATAAAGTGTAAGGAAAACATGTGGGAAACAACATGAAAACAACATGGAACATCAGATATTAGGGATACATTTATGACGTATCAAGCATCCCCAAACTTAGTTCCTACTCGTCCTCGAGTAGGTAAACGATAAAACAAAATAATTTCTGAGGTATAGAGAAAGCATGGAAAAGTGGTATCAAGCATCACTTTGCATCATGAAGATTATCTTAAATAAAGGATCATGGATAAGAATGCATAGAAAGATAAACGTTTGTTTCAGGTATAGAGAAAGCATGGCTGATGACTCCCAAGTGCAGGAGATCAATTGTAGTACCTTTCGATAAGTATTTGAGTGTCAAACCCACGAGGAGCTGAAGGTAAGCTATCTATTGTCTAAAGACCTATAACCCTCTTATATGGTTGTTTATGCAAAGCAATAAGTTTGACTAAAAGGAACTAACTAATTAAAAGCAAGTGACGTGGAGTGTGGTTTGTCTAGTAACTAGTGAAGCAAGTTTAAAATGCAAGTAGTCCTAAAGCAAGTTTCACAAGTAGCAAGCAGCAAATATCTCAAGTATCTCAAGGGAGCAAGTGTTCTAGCAATAGGTGTTTCGTTCGTGTGGTTGTCACAATTAGTGAAGCACATGTTTTAGTCTTAGTTGTTTCTTCTAGGAAGGAGCCATGAATAGGTATAGTCAAGTAAATGATCTACAACCCCTTATGATGGATCATGTGGCCAAGTAAATGACTGCACAAGATTGATTAAGACATAAAGTCCCACCATAGCCTTACGTTCTAAGGTCCCCTATATATATCCCCCAATAACTTAACTTTGTGGCTCGGTCTCAGGTTACTGTCACTCCCAAGTCACCACCACTCCATTATGCTAGCGGTGATCACCTTACATGCATTCCCCAACATATGTGTGCACTCATATATTGTACATAAAGACAATCATAGAAGATAACAAACTTGTATACAACCAATCAACGAACTACTTCACCATTGCCAAGAACAATTCACTACTCAAACATAGACGGGGATACACAATACATCAAGGGAATATAGTATTGCATCATACATCGTGTTTTCCAAGAGATTACAGTGGAGAGATAGAGCTGATCTTGCTGTAGATGTTGATGATGAACACGCCGGAGGAGGGTGGAGCCCTCCGGGGGTGATCCCGGCGGCGTTTCCCCCCTCCGATCTTCTCCAGCGGCAGCCTTCTGCCTCTCTGTTTCGTGGTTTTGTCTCTCGGCGCCGCCTCCCCCTCGAAAAGGCCAGGGGACCCTTTATATAGTCGTTTTTAGGTCACGAGACACTCGGGAGAAGAAAGATCGACGACATCGGAGCCACGGGGGCAAAAAGGGGGCCTCTCACGCGGCCAAGGAATCTGGCCGCGTGGAGGGTCCTCTTTGCCACCTGGTTGGCCTTTTGGCCCTCTACTTTGGCCCCTGGTCTTCGTCTCGAAAATTCTGAACCGTGCTCTTTGGCCTTGCCCTTTTTGGAGTCCCGAAGCTCCCGGAAAGTCTGAAACACTAAAAAGTACGTTTTCTGGAAAAACAGGGTTAGAACCAAAAGAAGGGGGATTGTTTAGAAAATCCCCCAAATCATTATAAAACATGAATATAAGTTGCTAATATGTAGGAAAAACAAGTAGTAACATGCAAAGTTCATGTATGCATTTTACATGCATCAACATCCCCAAGCTTAACCCATGCTCGTCCTCGAGTATGAAGGTGATAAAACTAACATGGACTTTGCATATTGAAACAATCATGGGATATCAAGGAGGATTATTCATGCTACATATAATCAAATGATTAATACTAGAAATGAGTATCAATATACAATTCATGTTGTAAGAAATATCAAATATGCAAGCAAAGATGCTTCATGAAAGTTCACAAAGTGTATAATGAAATAAAAGCACTATGGACCAAATGCATACACAAAATGAAAAATAAAATCCTATATTGGTCAAAGAATAGCATAATGGAAAATAGAAAATATGGTGGACATTTTGGAGAAAATTGAGTAGAGGTAAAACATGATCAAGTCTTATTTAGCCTCTAAATTATTCAACTAAAATTACTAATTGAAATGTGGTATCCATTGATCTAGGACTCTCA
Organism: Alopecurus myosuroides; assembly: GCA_028641055.1. Lineage (NCBI taxonomy): Eukaryota > Viridiplantae > Streptophyta > Magnoliopsida > Poales > Poaceae > Alopecurus > Alopecurus myosuroides. The sequence continues at coordinate 73,107,791 of CM054063.1, forward strand.
TTGCCCCTTTATCACTAGCATCTTAAATGGTGAATGTTGAAGTAATGTGAATTACAAGGTGGTTGAAAGCCTCATGCCCCGTGAGTGTGAAAACCTACTCCATGATTACTCAACTTAAGATTCCTAATAAGCTTTGTACAATCGTAATAAGTATTAATGACATCATAGAGAACCGCAAAGAGGTACCTCTTGCCCCATGACATGGAAACAAGCCCATGTCACAATGACAAGACAAAAAACGGAGTAGACTCATCATCCTTTTTATTTTCATTCACTATTGTGCATAGCTTATTATTTTATTGTAGGATGTGTTGTAGAGTCACTCAAGCTGTAAGTAAATTTCCACCATGATAAAGCATGGCTTGGGTTAGCGGCCCAATGCATTTCTCTAGTCATATAGATACTTACTCATCAAAACTTACTATTCCTCTATTTCATTTCGGCATGGCAGGAGTCCAAAAACAAAAGTACATGATATCAACCAAATGTAAATTTTTGTGCAATGTTGAAAGCTTTCCGGTGATACACGTTTATAGCTAGCTCCCAACCACACACTTGTCAAACACAAAACTTGTGGCTCCCATTATTGGGTCATGTTTATTAGATGCATAAAAAGTAAAGTGTGCCTTCAAAAGTTCGTGAGAGTCCTATCCCAAGTTCAACCCATGACAATTAATAAAGTGAATATATTAATTTAGAACATAAATAACACAATGACATGGTGAATATACTCGGAATAGCAATGAAGCTAATGGGAAGATATGGTGGACTCACTGGAAATACTTGGCTAAGGAGTGTTGGAAACAAGTTTTTACTTGTTGGAATTTTTAAATTTTTGGCTAGCAAGAGGGAGATAGTTGACCAGCTACTATGCATGCATATGTACATAGAACTACTCATTTCATGAAAAACTAAATAAACCAGAAATTAACATCAAGGACATGAATAAGAGATAGCTCAAGACAACATTATTGCAAATTTCTACACATAAAAAGCCTATAAATCATGCAAACATATGTAGCTCTTCAAATCAACCATGGCATCCCTATTACAAGTAATAATACTAGCATCCAATACATTCCAACCACAAACTCCAGTAGCTCAATCTCATATAAAATGATGGGTGTGGTCTTATCAAAACAAAAATAAAAACAAAAACTAGACGCTTCAAGTCTCTATGATAAATGCTCTGCTTAGAAAAACAGAAAGTAGACGTGTGCTAACCAAAAGAGTGTAGCTACAGTGGGGTGTTCATCACATCCCCAATATTATGGTTTTCACCATTCTTGGATGTCTTGAGGCGCAGCTCCTCTATTCCCTGTGAAAAAACTTCACAAAACATGTTTCTCTCATTCTTTTTCTGTGGGGTGAGATTAGCAAGGACAAACAAATCACATGCTTGCTGTGCAAAATTCCAAATCAAATGATCCAGAAGATAGACAATAAGGTTCATTATGTTTCATGTTCACTCTCTTGCTCGAAAGAATCATGGAAATTCGATTCCCAAGCCCAAAGAGTGCATAAAACAAAAGAAGGCAGAATCTGTCCAGAAAAGCAACAGCAGCAAAACGAACGTTTTTCCCTAATCTATACTCGTCAAAACATTAAGCCAATTTTTGTGCTTACAGAGGACTAAAAATTGCAGAACATACTGAAAAATTAGCTCAATCCAACATACCAATAAAAAACGTAAAATCATATGGTGAGCAGACTCGTGCTGAAACAGAAATTTCATGCACTAGGATAGCAACTTATAAGTCCAAATGGGTTTGACTTGGCTCTTTATTGAAAACTCCAGAATTAAAACAACAAAAACTAACCTCTTGAGACAGCAAGAGGACACTAGGAAAATCCAAACAAAAACAACCGGTTTGCCTCCCGTAAAGCGCTTTCTTTATAGCCATATAGCTAGGCCTCCGTACTCGAGAAGAGATTTAAGAGAGGATGAGAGGGGAAACGAGGAGGGGCTCGGGGGCTATAAGTAGTGCCAAAGAGGGGAGGGGAACACGGCCTTAATGGCCTTGAATCGATGGAGCGATTTTCGGCTGTGACAGAGGGGTTTCCAAAACGGAGGAAGAAGATGATGACGTCACCGCTGACGTCATTGAAATTTTTCTTTTCAATTTCTGTTTAAAAGATTTGATTATAACTTCTGTTTTAATTATCCAAATGATATGAAATAAATTTCTAAATTATTAAAATTTCAAATGCTTTCCATCAATATCATTTTTGATAACAATTCAACATATTTTATTTTTGAAATTTTGGAAATTTGAATAATTCTTTAATAGTTACTTAATGTGATTTTTAATTTAGAAAATTATAAAATACAATTATTAGTCAAATATAATTTCAGTGGCTTTATAAAGATCAAATACTATTTTCCAAAACCATTTCAAAGAGTTTTCATCTCTTTTATGTTTTTGAAAATATAAATAATTCACTAATAGTACTTAATATCATTTTTAAAATAGAAAATAGTAAAATGGGGTTTTTGATTAAATAAATTTTTAGAGACATTAAACATTTCAATAATATTTTTGGAAGTCATTTTCAAACCATTTTCATGATTTATAATTTTAGGATATGAAGGATTTATTAATAGTAACTTAATGCTATTTTATTAGTTTATATCAATTAATTATTATTGTTGATCAATAAAATTTAGAATAAAACCACTAGTCATAATATTGTTTTCAAAACCTTTTGTTATGTTATTATCAAAGAAATGAATTTCATTTTCACCCCTTCATGTTTAAAACTTGGAATAACAACTAAAAGTTATTATTAATAATTTTATTCTCATCAAAATAATTTTGGGGATTAGAACTTTATTAAGGTTTATAATTCTTTGATTTTTGATGCCATAAAATAAATTCAGATTAATATTGGAGTTGTAAACATTTTAGGTAAAGGTTTGTTAATAAAAGATATTCCCTTTATATAAAGAAACTGATTTTTTTTTGAATAAGGTTTTAGGGTTTAAGGAACAAGGCATAATTGGATTGGTGAACTCAATTTCATTGAAATATGTATTGTTTTCTTTTGTTTCTTGCTTCTCATTTGGTTTTTTTGTGACTTGCACAATATGAAAACAAAAAGTTTCAAAATTTTGTGATTTTTGCATTTTCCAAAAATCAGGGATGTTACAGACTACCACCCTTAAAAGAAATCTCGTCCCGAGAATTGGGAAGGTTAGAAAGAAAGATTTGGGTAATTGGATTCCAAAACAACTGGGTGGGCTACCACCCTTAAAAGAAAATTTTGTGGGTAGTCTATTTTCATTAGATTGGAGTGTAGATTGATTCTAAATTAGCTTGAGTAGATCTTTCCTCTGTGGTAGAGGTGTAGACCAACATAGGTCTGTTGAACTACCTTTGACACTGAGGGGTCACTCTTTGGGTCAATCAAAAGATCAAGTTGAGAGGATTTCACAACATCATCTCATTATAATGGGAACACATTTCTCAGACATTCATTGTGGTTTATTACACTGGAAGAACTCCTAGGGAAAATAAATATATTTTCAACATGAAACGCCTAAGATTCCTTCTTTCAGAAAGTCACGTTTCCTTCCTTCTCCCTTTGAGGGCATCCATTTGCATAGTGTCCTTTATCTCTGCATTTGAAGCAAGTCACTTGGCTGATGTCTCTATAGACAAGATTGGGGTTCTTCTGAAGTTTCTTCTTCTTCCTTGGTGGAGTTAAATTGGCCATCATATCTTCATACTGCTGCCCAGTATACTCAACTATGTTGGTTGAAGGTCTGGGTTTCTTGTTGGGACAATTTCTAGATAAATGTCCATCTTCTTCACAAGAATAGCAATTCTTGGTGGAGTGTTTGGATGAATATGGATGTGGTGTAGTCTTGGCTCCAGTATCTATCTTGACATGGTCCATCTGAAAAGTATCCAGCTTGTGTTTTCCCTTCACATCTAGTTTTCCTAAGTTCTCTTGGATTTCACTAAGCATTTCCATTTTGGCTTGTTGTCCAACTTGTTGTACCATGGGGTAAAGTGGACATTGTGTTGGAACATGTGTTGTCCCTTCACACAGAAAACAAGTAACTTGAGTGAAGTATCCTTCAATTGAGTTGTTAGCATCACCATGGGGCCACTCATCAGGACAATCTTTGGAATAGTGTCCTATCTCTCCACAAGATTTGCAGGCTTTGGGTGTTGAAAACATTTCTTCTTCTATCTCCTGGTTATCTCTAGTTATCAAAGGCTGATTGTCTTTACTATTGGCCAAGTTTTGGGACATCATCTTCACTATTTGTGATTGAGTATCCAACACTTGTTGCATTCCTGGGGTTAACTCCATATTGGGGTGGTTTGCTTGGTTCTGGGTCATCAGTTGTATCAGCTGAGTTTGAGCTTCTAGTAGCATCTGCATTGCTATTGAGTTCTCCGGGTTGTTGGAATCCTGGCTAGACATTTGTTTTGAGGTTTTAGGGAAGATGAGTAGAGGTTAGAAAGGATCTAAGAAGGTTCCTATCCAAACACATCAGATCAAGGAAACTCATCTTACAAACAACACATAACAAACATATAGCAACACATTCATCACACCAAACAACATAGTTTTAGGAAAACATCTAGTATTGTCATACCACACTCATTAGTATGATCAATACTCTAATCGTGTTTCGTGTCTCACAACTTTGTTACATCTCATGGTGGTCTACTATTCAAGGCATGGTAACAACTTTCTTGATTTATTCCTCATGATAGGTCTTCAATACTCAGTCTTCACAATGATCTCCGCATTCTTGTACATTGTAATCTCTTTTTCAAGAGTGTTGATCTCTTCTTCGGCTTCCTTGAGAATCTTCCTAGTGTTGTGAAGTCTCCACTTGAGTCTCTCAGTAAGTTCTTCAATAGCCCTCCATGCAGCACTTCTTGCTGAATCAAAGAATGTCAAATGAACCTCCTTGTTGGTAAGCATGCAATCTCCTCCCTTCGTGTGGTCGTACTCCTTGTTCATGTACAGATGAATCTGCACCCACCAATATTCAAGATCATCTTCCTCATCAATGTAGGGAAAACCCCAATAGATTGCTGGTCCTTCAAATCCCATGATTGACATGAGATCCTTCAATGCTCTTGGAAAATCAGTGTCACATTCCAGGGTCATGGTCATCATTGGTCCTTTCTTGAGTGATTCAATGATGTTGGTCATCTACAGATAAGAGTAGTCATTAGAAATGTATCATGGGAAGGAGTACGAGGAGAAATGAAGATATAAAAGATTCCTTTGTGGAGTAGTTAATAGATAGTATATTTTTATTCCTATGGCTTTTCCTATTCTAATCCAAACATAGGGTCTCGAATCCTACAGGCAACACAATGCTCTGATACCATTTTGTAGCATCCCAACTTTTAATGAAGATGGAATACCTGTGTTATTGTGCTAGTCCCTGGATCAATTGCTAGCACCACAGTACAAAATGAAATATCATGCAAATGCATCAAATTCTATTACATCGCATGATCCAGTCTTTACAAAATAGTATTACAACTTGCATAGTCTTAGAAGACTAGCAGAAAACAAAGTATTACAGCGGAAAACATAGAACAACATTGAGCCCATCTTCTTCATGTGCCATAGGAAAAACATGTTGGCGATAGTCTCGAGATCCTAAACGAAATCCTCACTCGTCTTCAGAAACATCTGCAATATGGAATATGCAGCCACAAGGGAGTCAATACAATTTAATGTATTGGCAAGTAACACTATGGTGGATATAAATGGCGAGACTAATACTACATGCTCATTTGGCTGAGTGGAGTTTTGGCTAAGTTTGCATAAAGCCAATTTTGTCCTATCTCTTTTGTAAAAGAAACTTTTCTTTTCAAAGGGGTGGCAACATTGGAGTAAGATCCAAGCACCACAATACTGTTCACTTGGTCAAAATTTTACTTATTGAAATTGATGATGAGATTCTTCAGTCAATCCTTGTCCAGCTGCTCATAGTTGTCCATAACCGGGGACACGGCTAAGATCTTAGTTTGTTGACTCTGCAGAGGCTGTGCACTTTCACCCTTTGTCTTCAATTAGCCCAAACATCCTATACACCCGGAGTGCATCATGGAAAGGAGAGAATTGAGACGAGATCGTTCAGAAGAAGAAGTCCAAACCCAACGGCAAGACCCGTTCCACCTATAATTTTGCTACATCTGCTTGTCAAGCCTGGGCTGAACCCTCACAACTTAATTGATCAAGACAGAGCCCATATTGTCAAAAGGCTGCACGGGAAGCTACTAGATTTAGAGGGACATAGTAATCTCTTTGTTCCTGGGTGGCCATCCTCAAGTGACAACCTCAAGTGGAATAACCCTTAGATAAGGGCCCTGAGGAAACACTCAACATAACCCAGTCTTACCACTTCCACCCAGGTGGTTCATTCATTAGTTATAATTAGGATTTTTCCTCAACATCTAGTAAAACAATTTGTAACATTGCATAGCACCTAGTAAATTCTAAGGCTATCAAAATAACAAGGTAAAAGGGGATGGCTACACACTACTAGGATAATAGCATAGCATAGTATAACTTAGTAAAATTTCCTATCATGCATGCTACTCAAAATCAACTAATGCATATAGAAAATAATGGGTAGTTGATGATGTGTTACTTGCCTTGTTGAAGTTGGTGAAGAAATCACACTCTCTTCACAAAAGATCGTTGCTCTCCGTACAATCTATTCATTTGAAAAACACAATAACAAAATAAACAAACATTCTACCAACCAATCATACAAGTGTATAAAACATACATAGCAACTAACATATCAAAAGGGGCTTAACCAAGTTGGTTAGGACAAGGTCTAGGTTTGAGTTCAATACTTGTTAAGGAAATTCCAATGGTTTACTTGGGAAGGACTAGGTTGAGTTTGATGTGATCTAACTTTATTATAACCATACTTGTCGAGGAAGTTCCAAGAGTTCACTAAGAATAAACATATTACTTCTTCAATTAAAGTAATACATGCAAACACTTGGTCATATTCACCTTCAAAAATATTTGAGTGACTATGTTAGTATTTTCCATTGTGGTTAAGGTAGGTCTACTAACTTCATCATCAAAGGGAAAATATTACTAAGTCTTGGGTTTTCCATTTGGGTCAATGGTTGGACAAAAATAACTTGTTATTCTTCAACTTGTATGGATTGCTTCTAGACCTCATGTGATTGCCTTCTTGAAGATCATCTTCATGCTTCTATTGTAGTCTTGTTCCTTGGATGGATTCTTCTCTTGGTCTTGATAAATTCTTCTGGGCTTTCACTTCACTATTTGGTTTGGGTATGGGATGGGCACAAATACCACTAAGTCAAGAGAAAGAAAATAAGAAGAAAGATAGGAAGAGAGGGGAAGATGTTTTCTTCTAAATTTCTTCACACTTGTACTTCTTGAGTTTTCTTCTAGGTGTGGAGTCCAAGTCTTTTCTTCAAAACTTCTTCATTGATATTCCTTGTATCTCTTCATGTTTCCCCTAAGTTGAAAGTGAAGAACCTTCTATTTCTTGAGTCTTGTTTTCCATTTGCTAACTTGATGGATTCTTGAAGCAAGAATAGGGGGATGGAGGAGTAGATAGAAAACTATGGTACTAGTGTTTGAGGTTCACTACTTGGTCTTTTATATGGTCAGCATATACTAGGGGCTTGGTTTTGGATTCCAAATGGCCACAACATCAAAGAAAATCCAATAGAAATAAATTCTAGGGCATGATAATATGGGTGGATTACTATGTTAGGTTTTTGGTCAAAAACACATGGTCATGGTCCAAGGGTGTCCAAAATGGTTGTGCAAGGTTTTTCTGGTCCAAGGTTGTCAAATGGAACACTTTTGCACAAGGAACTATATTGAAATTATTTACAGAATTAAATCTATGACAAAATTACTCAAATACTCCAATTAATTCTAAATTCAATTTTAATTTGATCAACAATTATTTTGGGACAGGGGATATGAAAGTACACATCCTAAGGTTTCCAAATATATTTTATTTACAATTTTTGGATTTGTAGAATTTGAATTATGCCAAATTTCATCAAACAAGCATATTTGAATTTGAATAAATTTAAGTTTGTCAAATTTGAATTTGGCCAGTGCCAAAAGTTTCTAGATGTCAAGGGCTTTTCAAAAAGTCCAATATTGCTAAATTTGGCTAAGTGGAACAAAAGTTATGATAGATCTAAGGTGTAGGGGCTTTTCTGCAAAATTTACATTTTTAATTTTATTCGGAAATAAATTCAGAGACTGGACGGGCTCAGATGGTTATCTGTCGCGCAGCAGCAGATAGGGAGTGGGCTTGGGCCGGTTACATGTTGCGTGGGCGACAAATAACGAAATCGGGCGCAGCTGACTGGGTTTAAGTGATTGGATCTGGGGCGTCAGATCCAGATCCAACGGTGGCATACCCCTTCGTGGGTGGATCTAATCTAAGCTGTTCAAAATAGATCCAAGGGCTGAGGGAGAGAGGGGAGCTCACCGTGCGGCCAGGTCGCCGGAAAATGGCGGGACGGTGGCCGGGGGCGCAGAACTCGACGGCGGCGATGGTACAGATGATCTACGGGCTCCTCGAGGTAATGAGGACGATCAGCTTGACGAGGCGAGCCGATTGGTGACGGTGGCATCGTCCCTCGCTTCCGGGAACGGCGGCAGCGGGACAATCGGAGGCGGACGGCTCCGGCGAACCCCTGGAGTGCACGGCGCGGCCGTTTCTGCGCATAAAAAAAAATGAGGGTTTGGTCAAGGGGTGCGCAAGGTCACGGGGAGCAGATAGGAACAAAAATGGGGCGGCGCAACTTGCTTACCATGCCGGAATCATGCTCGTACGGCGGTGGCAGAGATGAACTTCGGTGAGTAAATACTCCGTACTCGAGAAGAGATTTAAGAGAGGATGAGAGGGGAAACGAGGAGGGGCTCGGGGGCTATAAGTAGTGCCAAAGAGGGGAGGGGAACACGGCCTTAATGGCCTTGAATCGATGGAGCGATTTTCGGCTGTGACAGAGGGGTTTCCAAAACGGAGGAAGAAGATGATGACGTCACCGCTGACGTCATTGAAATTTTTCTTTTCAATTTCTGTTTAAAAGATTTGATTATAACTTCTGTTTTAATTATCCAAATGATATGAAATAAATTTCTAAATTCTTAAAATTTCAAATGCTTTCCATCAATATCATTTTTGATAACAATTCAACATATTTTATTTTTGAAATTTTGGAAATTTGAATAATTCTTTAATAGTTACTTAATGTGATTTTTAATTTAGAAAATTATAAAATACAATTATTAGTCAAATATAATTTCAGTGGCTTTATAAAGATCAAATACTATTTTCCAAAATCATTTCAAAGAGTTTTCATCTCTTTTATGTTTTTGAAAATATAAATAATTCACTAATAGTACTTAATATCATTTTTAAAATAGAAAATAGTAAAATGTGGTTTTTGATTAAATAAATTTTTAGAGACATTAAACATTTCAATAATATTTTTGGAAGTCATTTTCAAACCATTTTCATGATTTATAATTTTAGGATATGAAGGATTTATTAATAGTAACTTAATGCTATTTTATTAGTTTATATCAATTAATTATTATTGTTGATCAATAAAATTTAGAATAAAACCACTAGTCATAATATTGTTTTCAAAACCTTTTGTTATGTTATTATCAAAGAAATGAATTTCATTTTCACCCCTTCATGTTTAAAACTTGGAATAACAACTAAAAGTTATTATTAATAATTTTATTCTCATCAAAATAATTTTGGGGATTAGAACTTTATTAAGGTTTATAATTCTTTGATTTTTGATGCCATAAAATAAATTCAGATTAATATTGGAGTTGTAAACATTTTAGGTAAAGGTTTGTTAATAAAAGATATTCCCTTTATATAAAGAAACTGATTTTTTTTTGAATAAGGTTTTAGGGTTTAAGGAACAAGGCATAATTGGATTGGTGAACTCAATTTCATTGAAATATGTATTGTTTTCTTTTGTTTCTTGTTTCTCATTTGGTTTTTTTGTGACTTGCACAATATGAAAACAAAAAGTTTCAAAATTTTGTGATTTTTGCATTTTCCAAAAATCAGGGATGTTACAGTCCTATCCGAGAAGAAACATCGAACCTCGAACAAACACCGGATGCAACAATTACTACTACGGCAAAAGATCCAGCATGATCCTATTTATATGCATGACATGGCAAGATGCAACAGGGGAAACAACTTAAGCAATTTAATCGGAACCGGAGTCCGGACAAATAATTATTGGGTCAAGTTGTTTAGCTAACCATCAATATTAAATATTGATTAACAGGTTTAAACAAGGTAGAGGTGATCTACTCAATATTAAATGGAATAGGGCAACAATTGAATTAAATACCCCAACACATTCCACATTTAATTATTAGGTGACATTACTATTACCCGCACCCACAAAATGCAATGCAAACATGATGCGATGACATTTTAAATATAGTTGATATGTTATAGAAAATAGGGCATAGGTATAGGGGTTTTAGGGTTTGGGTTCGCACGTGTGGAGAGGATCGTTGTGTTCGACGCCGGAAAGAGGAGACCTTCGGGGCAACACCGGTGTCTTCAGGACGTGGAGGAAGTAGATGAAGAATGGGAAGTAGACGAAGTCGTCGATGTCGTGGAAGTAGTCGACGTAGTTGTAGTAGGGGAAGTAGTCGACGTCGAGGAAGTAGTCGTTCACGTCATCGGTGGTCGATGTAGTCGGGGGCGAACCGCGGCAACATCAACTTTGGGGTCGGAGGCGAACCTGACGGTCCCGGTCTTCGGGCGCGCACGAAGGCGGCCCACGCAAAACGGACACGACAAAGGCTATGTAGTCGTTCACGGTTCGATGTAGCCCGATGTTGCGGTACTTGTCGTAGAAGATCTTGCCGATGAGGTACGGGTCGGGGTCGACCTTTGCACTGTCGTCGTATGTTTTCCACGGAAAGGAGATCTTGTCGGTGGTCGAGGTGGTCACGTCACGGACGAGAAAGCAAGCAGGAGCAATCTCCCATCACGACACCACACCGTCCCAAAACAACGGTCACGGTCGGAGGGCATCGTGATTCTTGCGGGGATTTCAACAAACACATGGCGGGCGTCGGTTGGAGGAGAAACACCGAGCCGAAACGAGGCGCTGCAGGGCAATTCTTGGTCGACGAGGAAGGAGGCGAGAGGGCTCGCTGGCCGAACTGCAGTAGGAGGGCGCCGAGGTCCGCGCGCGGTGCTGCCGGCAACGACGGATGCCGGAGAGCAGCAGCAGCTCGACCACCAAGGCCATGGGCGACGGCATAACGGGAGGACGACGAGGATGGTGGCGGGCAGGGGTTGCTGGCCGGGCGGGGAGGTTCCCGGGGCGTCGACGGCGCGCCGCTCGCCGGCGGAAGGCGGGTGACGAGGGGCAGAGGAGGGCGACCGGGAAAGGGGCAGCAGTGGCGGCGCCGGCCGCCCTCGGCCGGAATGGAGGGAACGGCGGCGGGCGGCGGCCACGGGAGGAGGCGCAGGTGGCGGGAGCACTGGCCGACGGCGGCCATGGCGGGGAGAGGAGGAGCTCCGGCGGGGCGCCGGCCGTCCGCGGAGGAGGGGCGCTGCGAGAGGAGAGGGCGATGGGGAGGAGGGTGGCCGGACTCGGGAGGAGGGAGGCGAGGTGCAGGGGATCGAGCGGGGGGGCGAGCGACGGGAGGAGAGGGACGATGCGTCGCTGCTGTTGGGGGGATCGATCGATCCCCCTGTCTCACGTACGTGCGTGTGCGTTGCCTGGCTGAGAGGGTGGGAGGACCTAAACGCGATTAACAGAAATGGCGGGGGGGGGGGGGGGGGGTAAATGCGAGGGAGAGAAAAAAAGGATTTAGGGTTTGGGGGCTGGTTCGGTGGGGGAGGCCGGCTGGGCCTAGCTGGGCCGAGAAAATTGGGCCGGCTGTGCTCTCTCTCTTCCTTCTCTTGATTTTTTTTTGTTTGCTTATGTTTTTTTTTCCAGAAATTGTGTAGGCAATAAGAGAAATATATTTAACATCAAATAAACTGTAGTGAATTTGTGAAAACATGATTTGATTAATTTATATTAGTTCGTAGGTTAAAATGCGTGATGATGCGGTATGCCATGCTATGCTAGAAATAAATAAAAAACAAGCGACAACTTTATTAGGGGGAAAAGCCCCGGGCGTTACAGACGACACCATTAACAAGGGATTGCGCCCTCGCAATCCACCTGCTAACCCGGGAGGGGAAAGAAGTTCAACTATTGATTCTTCAAGCTTCCGGTTGATCTCCTCGACACCACTAACAAGGGATTCTTGCTCGGAGTGACGACGATGTTCTTCCACCAGGAACCTTCCGATGATCGAACCTATTAGGTTAACGGCTCAGAAAACGTCCACCCACGTAGGATCCTAACACTTTGAAAGATTGAGTACGAGAGTAGACTCCAAAACAAATAAGAGGGAGAAAAGATAGAATAGAGATAAGGAGAAAACAAGAATCCTATCGAGATGTTTTTCCAAAATAGTTTAGCAGAAATAGTTTTGACACTCTAGAGACAATGACCGTTAGCGAGGTTATCCTACATGCTTTGCGGACCCGTTGCTTCGATAACAATTCGTATCGAAACAATCTCGGGAATCGGAACCAAGGCTCTGATACCATTTGTGACGCCCCTGGGATCAGGCACTATGCAGATTTCAGCATTCCCGCCAAAATCCACATAATAACCGATTCCAGGTTGCCACTTGTGATAACATTACAACAGTTCACGAATAATCCACAACAACAACAGAAAATATATATACAAGATGACTCAAACGAGTCAGGGATACAACTGATACAATACAAAGATCCAAATAACATCGGAAGAAACAACATAGCGTCCGACTACGGACAAGATACAAATTGGACTAAGAGTCCTGAAGATAATCGAGAGCGTCCAATCCCTGCCCAGGCCAAGCCGGAGGGATTCCCAAGCTAACATCGTCAGACTTCAAACCTGTTGACTGCAATGTTGAATATGCAGCCACGAAAAAGGATTCGTGGGTCAGTACGGTTAAGTACTGGCAAGTGGATAAACCATACTCACAAGATACCGGCATAACCAGTCATCACAAGATACAAATACTTTGGGTTCAACGGAAAGGAAAGGGTCATTGCAAATAAGCGGCAGCGGGCTACACTAACCAACTACAGAGACTCACTACAACATCCGGCTAAAAGAGGGGGGATAAGATAGCGTATCGGAACCAACTACAACTACTCACCAAACAATACCCATCCAATGTCACCCCCTACTAAGGAAGCAACCCAAGGATAACTCACACTGTTGGATTAAGGATGGATCAAGTTATTGTGTCAATAAGACTATTACTAGTCAGGTTATCATTAGTTAGGTGTAAGTTGTTCTGAGTACTTGTTAGCCAGTACTTTCACCAAGTCAACCATAACCGCGGAAAACACGGCTTCTCGAGAAGATTTAACCCTGCAGGGATGCACCAATTTGGCCGTACACGTAAGAATAACCCGCCAGACGGGGGATCAACCCACCAAGCAAGGTACTCAACACAACCCAACTCTTCTTTGCATCAAGCCCAAAGAACCACGTGCTGTGCGTGCGCGGCTAATCGAGCCCCCACGAAGAAAAGGGGGACCCTCATAGCACTGGAAGACCACGCCGCCCTAAATGCCGACTACAAAAGTTCCACCCTGGCCTCGGGTTCGCACCTGCATATGCATGCATCAAATGGAAAGCCCGAACTAAGTGTGGCGATTTGGACGAGATGTGAATCGAATCAAGTTGAGGGGGGCGCCCATACTCGCTTCCCACATGCGGTTAGTGCGCTCATCATGGATCAGTAGACAAGACCCTTTTCCTAATTAGGGTCGACACTAGCAGGCTTCAAAACCACGCCGGGCCTCCTGCCGGTGCCTTATCATCAAATTATTATTACCCAAAACATTAACATGTTGTTGATTGAATTGAAACCCAGCTATCAAACTAAACAGGTGATAAGACAGACAACAAGACTTGAGCACAAACAACACTAAGCATGCAACTACGACACGAGGGCCAACAGTGTAACAAACAACAGTTAATAGGAAGCGGAAGGAAGGCTATATCATGGCTGTAAGGTAAACATATAATAGGATCGAGACACAAGCATCGTATCAACAGGCTAGAATAAGAACAACGGAAAGAATCGGTAACAAGTGATGAAAGGCAGCCATTTGGCAACAAGTGAGTATACTTGCCTGAGATCCAGCAAGTAGAGGTACATCCACAGAACTTGTCGTTGCTCACATCATCTCAACGTCCTATCCGAGAAGAAGCATCGAACCTCGAACAAACACCGGATGCAACAATTCCTACTACGGCAAAAGATCCAGCATGATCCTATTTATATGCATGACATGGCAAGATGCAACAGGGGAAACAACTTAAGCAATTTAATCGGAACCGGAGTCCGGACAAATAATTATTGGGTCAAGTTGTTTAGCTAACCATCAATATTAAATGTTGATTAACAGGTTTAAACAAGGTAGAGGTGATCTATTCAATATTAAATGGAATAGGGCAACAATTGAATTAAATACCCCAACACATTTCATATTTAATTATTAGGTGACATTACTATTACCCGCACCCACAAAATGCAATGCAAACATGATGCGATGACATTTTAAATATAGTTGATATGTTATAGAAAATAGGGCATATGTATAGGGGTTTTAGGGTTTGGGTTCGCACGTGTGGAGAGGATCGTTGTGTTCGACGCCGGAAAGAGGAGACCTTCGGGGCAACGCCGGTGTCTTCAGGACGTGGAGGAAGTAGACGAAGAATGGGAAGTAGACGAAGTCGTCGATGTCGTGGAAGTAGTCGACGTAGTTGTAGTAGGGGAAGTAGTCGACGTCGAGGAAGTAGTCGTTCACGTCATCGGTGGTCGATGTAGTCGGGGGCGAACCGCGGCAACATCAACTTTGGGGTCGGAGGCGAACCTGACGGTCCCGGTCTTCGGGCGCGCACGAAGGTGGCCCCACGCAAAACGGACACGACAAAGGCGATGTAGTCGTTCACGGTTCGATGTAGCCCGATGTAGCGGTACTTGTCGTAGAAGATCTTGCCGATGAGGTACAGGTCGGGGTCGACCTTTGCACTGTCGTCGTATTTTTTCCACGGAAAGGAGATCTTGTCGGTGGTCGAGGTGGTCACGTCACGGACGAGAAAGCAAGCAGGAGCAATCTCCCATCACGACACCACACCGTCCCAAAACAACGGTCACGGTCGGAGGGCATCGGGATTCTTGCGGGGATTTCAACAAACACATGGCGGGCGTCGGTTGGAGGAGAAACACCGAGCCGAAACGAGGCGCTGCAGGGCAGTTCTTGGTCGACGAGGAAGGAGGCGAGAGGGCTCGCTGGCCGAACTGCAGTAGGAGGGCGCCGAGGTCCGCGCGCGGTGCTGCCGGCAACGACGGATGCCGGAGAGCAGCAGCAGCTCGACCACCAAGGCCATGGGCGACGGCAGAACGGGAGGACGACGAGGATGGTGGCGGGCAGGGGTTGCTGGCCGGGCGGGGAGGTTCCCGGGGCGTCGACGGCGCGCCGCTCGCCGGCGGAAGGCGGGTGACGGGGGGCAGAGGAGGGCGACCGGGAAAGGGGCAGCAGTGGCGGCGCCGGCCGCCCTCGGCCGGAATGGAGGGAACGGAGGCGGGCGGCGGCCACGGGAGGAGGCGCAGGTGGCGGGAGCACTGGCCGACGGCGGCCATGGCGGGGAGAGGAGGAGCTCCGGCGGGGCGCCGGCCATCCGCGGGGGAGGGGCGCTGCGAGAGGAGAGGGCGATGGGGAGGAGGGAGGCGAGGTGCAGGGGATCGAGCGGGGGGGGGCGAGCGACGGGAGGAGAGGGACGATGCGTCGCTGCTGTTGGGGGGATCGATCGATCCCCCTGTCTCACGTACGTGCGTGTGCGTTGCCTGGCTGAGAGGGTGGGAGGACCTAAACGCGATTAACAGAAACGGCGGGGGGGGGGGGGGGTAAATGCGAGGGAGAGAAAAAAAGGATTTAGGGTTTGGGGGCTGGTTCGGTGGGGGAGGCCGGTTGGGCCTAGCTGGGCCGAGAAAATTGGGCCGGTTGTGCTCTCTCTCTTCCTTCTCTTGATTTTTTTTGTTTGCTTATGTTTTTTTTCCAGAAATTGTGTAGGCAATAAGAGAAATAGATTTAACATCAAATAAACTGTAGTGAATTTGTGAAAACATGATTTGATTAATTTATATTAGTTCGTAGGTTAAAATGCGTGATGATGCGGTATGCCATGCTATGCAAGAAATAAATAAAAAACAAGCGACAACTTTATTAGGGGGAAAAGCCCCGGGCGTTACAGATTGCGCCATAGCCACCACCTCGTACATCTTTTTCTTCTCGGCAGCAATCACCATGGACTCTGCCAACTGAGAACCAGCAGAGGCACATTCCATAGACTTCTTGTAATCACCAGAGATGGTAATCACGCCATTGGGATCAGGGATCTTCATCTTCAGATATGCAGTGTAGGTAGAGGCCATGAACTTGCTCAGAGCAGGCCTGCCGAGTAGGGCATGGTAGGGGCTCTGATGATCAACCACTTTGAACTGCAGGCTCTCTGTGCGGAAGTTCTCCCTGGTGCCGAATAGCACATCTATCCACACTCGGCCAATCGGGTTGCACGAGACTCCCGGCACAATGCCGTGGAAAGTGGTCTTGCTACGTAGCAGCATGTTCTCGGCCAGCCCAAGCTTCTCGAGTGTGTCTCTGTACACAATGTTGATGCTGCTGCCGTTGTCGATCAGCACCTTGCTGAACCTCACATTCTTCTCAGGACCCAAGAAGGTAGGATCCAGCACCAAAGCGTAGCTACCCGGGTTGGGCATCACCTTGGGATGATCTACTCGGGACCACGTGATCTCTTGGTTGCACCAATGCATATAGTGAGGAACAGCGGGGATCACAGCATTGACCTCCATGGCTCGCCTGTGTTGTGACTGCTTGTCGACGGGCTCAGAAGTGAAGATCATGTAGCTCTCATGGTGTTCTTAGTATTGGTTGCGGCCTCCGCCCTCATTGTTGCCGTTGTTGTTGCCTCTGTTGTTGTTGCGGTTGTGGTTAATGTTGTTGTTGCGGTAGCCCTCATTGTTGAAGTGACGGTTGGCTCCTAAAGCCACTTGGTTCACGTTTTCTCTTCTCGGAAACACTGGAGCCCGAGCTGCGGGTGCGCGAGCAGGCTGCACATTGACATTTGCAGCTGGCAGAGGAGGAGGAGGAGGCAAGCCTTCATTCCTGATCAGATCCCACCACTCGCACTGTCGGGTAGTGTGGTTAGCAGGCCTCGAGGGGTGCTGAGTATGGAAACTGCATGGGCCATACCTCATGTCGTCGAAGACGAACTTCCTTGTCTGCTCCGAGTTGCCGCTACCCGACTGAGGAGCGCGGTATGGTTTCTTGTTGCCTTGGCCCTGGTTCTGGTTCTGCCCGTAGGCTCCAGCAGGTTTTTGCCTTTGGCTGCCCCCAGCTCCAACATCCACTTCCTCAGGGTCGTACCGAGTATCTATCCGGTCACCCCTGCGCTTGTTGCGGAACTCGTTGCGCTTGTTGCTGTTGAAGTTTCTTCTCGGCTCAGAGGAATCCATCAGGGGCTGGGTAGGATCACCGAGTGCGTACTGATCCGCGATCTTGATGGTCTCCGCCAGAGTGTTTGGCATCTCCCTCTGCAACCTTTGCCACAGCATACTGCCATGTCTGCAACCCTGCGCAAACCAAGTGATGGCTTGGGCTTCATTCACACCTTCACAAGTGTTCCGCAATGTGCTCCACCGAGTAAGGTACTCGCGGTCCGTCTCGTCTTCCCGCTGCCTGCAAGCGGACAGCTGCTGTGGCCTATTCGGCCTCTTGTAAGTGCTAGTGAAGTTGCTGATGAAGGCCTCCGAGAAGTCAAGCCAGCAATTGATGTTGTTCTTGGGCAAGTTGTTGAGCCAAGTGCGAGCTGGACCCTCTAGCATCTGCGGAACATACCGCACTGCCCATCTCTGGTTGCCGTTCGCGATATGAACCGCGGTGACATAGTCATTGAGCCAATCCTCCGGCTTGGTGCTGCCATTGTAACTCTTGGTGCCCCTAGCCAGCTGGAAGTTCTTCACGGACGGCTCGTTCATGATGCGCGGGCCAAAGCACTCAGGGCCAGGAGGCCCCGTGTTCTCGAGCCGTGCCGACAAGCTGATCCGGTCCAGCTGGTGCCTTGCATCTCCAGGCGCCAGCACGCGCTCGCCCACACGATCCAGGATGTCATAGCCAGCCAATCCCATGGCCGAGTAGCCATCATCATATC
Source organism: Alopecurus myosuroides (assembly GCA_028641055.1). Lineage (NCBI taxonomy): Eukaryota > Viridiplantae > Streptophyta > Magnoliopsida > Poales > Poaceae > Alopecurus > Alopecurus myosuroides. Next base: position 73,126,159 of record CM054063.1, read on the forward strand.
TGTCCACCTGCACAGCTGCAGGCTGCTCCACCGGGTTGGCGGCTGGCGCCACCGCACGCGGCTGCTGCCTCTGCCGAGTAGGCTGAGCGACTGGGTGCTGAGAAGGGCCTGGGCGCTCTTCATCTCGGGCCTGGCTTTGAGCTTTATGGGCTTGAAAGCCTGCTCCTGCAGCGTTGTGTTTCTGACCGGACTGTCGCGGCACAGCGAGCTGTTTCGCGGCGACGGCCGGGTCGTACACCTGCATCTGCCTACCCTTGCCGGAATGCCCACTCCGGCTTCTCTCACGGCTAGGATGCGGTGATGAAGCCTGATCGTTAGATCTAGCCACGTGCGAGCGCACCACCTGAGAAGCTCCAGCACCCGGGTTGGCTTTCCGGAACTCCTCGTTCTGCCTAGCAGCCTCTAGCACCAGCTCGTTTAGCCTCTCCTGCTGCCTAACGCGCGCGTCGCCAGCTAGATGCGGCAACTTGGCAGCTACGGCCTCAGCAGCTCTAAGTGTTTTGGCGGGTGTGCTGTATCTGGGTCTAGTGGAGGTGTTTGCGGTGGCGGACTGACTGGGAGCCTCTACAACCGTTGCCATCTCGGCACCTAGGTTGCGACGCGTAGCACCTACTTTGCTAGCTCTCCTAACAACCGGTGTAAAACCGTGAGCCTTGTTGTACTCAATCTGATCTAGGTTAAGCTCTAGCCTAATCTTTTCCAACTCCGCCTGCTCAGCGAGCAACTTCTGGCGCTGCCGGTCGAGCTGCGCCTTCATGGTCAGGAGCTCGAGGTCAGTGGGAGGCGGCATACCCGTCCGCGCAGCAGACGCGGGGATTGTCGGAGTAGTGGAGAGGGGAAGGTTGCAATCCTTCTCGTAGGGCTTGTGTGTCTTCCCGCCAGCACTCGGGCCAGCGAGATCCTCGATGACGCCCGCATCGGCGGCAGCCGCGCCCTTCCCGGCGTCAGCAGCAGGGCCGGTCATCATCACCTCCGCGACGTCCGCAGAGCGGCTCAGCGGCCTCCCGCGTGCGGTGATGACGGCAGGTGGATCTTCCGCGACATGCACCAGCTCGGGGTACTCACGGTCGATGATGGTGGCGACGTAGACGAGGTGCGCGCCGAAAGAAAGCACCGAGCCGCCCTCCGGCATGGCCCTGCCGCCGAAATCGCCGGCGTTGTCGGTGACGAAGTCGAAGGAGCCGAATCTGTGGACAAGGCCACAGACCACGCGCTCTCCGGTAGCAGAAATCGATCCCGTCCGAACGGAAACTCCAGCCAGCGCCGCTGGTTGCCCCACGGTGGGTGCCAACTGTCGTGGTGGTGTCACGGCAGATGCCATAGGATGGCTAAAGTTGTGGGGACGATGGACGCTGGAGGCGCTCGGGGAGGGATCACGCGACGAGTAGCCGCGTGAAGTATGGAACAAGCACTGCAAACAACACGATCTACCCAGGTTCAGGGATCTCGTGAGGAGGTAAAACCCCTACTCCTGCCTTTCTCTCTGTATATTATTGTCTCTCCGAGTAGCCACAGTACAAATGTTCTTGCTACCGAGTAGCCACCCTTCTCTCTACGTGATGAGCTAGGTCAAGAATCTCAACCCAGTGTGTGATCCAGTCGTCGTCCCTCGCGCAGGAGGGGGCAGGGCACCTTATATACCCGTTGCCCAGCCGGATACAGCCAAATACAAACAGATGTCGACATTGTGTGCACACCGTCCTTCTTCCGAGTTCCCGCTGACAGCTTTGGCTTCTAAGTTTGTCCGGTGCGGAAAGTCGTTGGGCAAAACCAAGTAACCATTCTGTTATCACTGCCACGAACACAGAGTAGGTCCCCCCTATCCTGCGACGCCCTGCTGCCATACTGTCGCTGTCAGGCACGCCGTCCTCAGATGAACAGTGCTGTGAACAGTGCCAAAGTACGGACCCGGGATACGCGGGATTCTGTGTCAGAACGGCTCCTTTGACTTCTGGCCCGAGTAGGATCCCGCCATTTCTATTCGGGCCAACTCTTCTACTCGGAGGAACGTGACTTCCTTAATTTGTCCTTCTGGCCATCTATGTGTAGGACCGAGTGGCAGTCGACCGGGTAGCAAGTACCGGGTAGCCGGCTACTCGGCCAAACATCCCTTCTGATCTTGCCTTTAGCACTTGCCTTTACCCTACTCGGGGGTAACCCCCCGACAGTGACGTTCCCTTAAACGCGATCCTAAATAGGCGACCCGATCAGACTGGGAATTCGTTAGAAAAAATAGAAACCGCCTACATATCCGGTAACCATGCACAGCGACATCAAATAAAAGTCGCACACAACACAAGTCCGACCATACAACAAATCATCGTCTCGGCCAACACAAGTCCGCCCATCAAAAGGCACAACCATTACTTTCGGTGCATGCGAACTCTTTAGGCCACTTGATGTATGTCCGCAAATTTGTTGGATGTTTCCCACAGTGACGATCCCACAGACGGCGATCCTAAATAGGCGACCCGATCAAACTGAGATTTTGTTAGAAAAAAATAGAAGTC